>PVJD01017646.1:0-16907 GCA_004026545.1 Mormoops blainvillei | reverse complement strand
GAATGATTTCCTCGATAGGCATTGGCAAACTGGGAAAGGTGTTCTTTAATGGGGTCGTTTGTCGTAATCCTATCAACGAGACTTTCTGTGAGCTACGTACTGGGGTAAAGTAGTTGCATTCCTGAAAGCCTCTCTGTCCAGTGGATTTCATGTGCGTGTGTGGCCTTGGCCCCTGCTTGGGAGTTAAACTGAGGTGACAGATAAGAGATTTGTTGCTAAATCAAGTCACGAAAAACAAATGTTCTAAATCTTCAAGATCAGTTTTCCCAAAGCTGTAGAAATATATTGTTATAACTTGCCATTTAGATCACCCAAAATTGAATGTGCGTAGTAAGATGTCACGGGTTTCCAAACATGGGATCTTTAGATGAGTGGCTCTTAAATTAATTTTCTTGGCTGAATCATTCAGTCCATGATATTCACTTCAGTAGGTTCCTAGACATAGAGAGTGAAAAGTCTTCCCTTTCCCATTGCCATCTCACCCTCCCAAAAGAGACAGCTTCTGTCAGTAGTTCCTTGTCACTTCTTCCGGAGACTTTTTGTAGCATACATAAACCACTTCCATACATAAATATGTTCCCCCATTTTTGCAAAAAATGGTAGTATACCACACACATGGTCTTTACCTTGTTGTTGTAGTGAGTGTTTTAAATTGCATTTGATTTTTCAGGTGTGCGAATGTGCCACCAGAGGCAGTACGAGTATAATTAACACATTGTGTATCAGCTCCTCTGTAAATGACTTCATTGGTCACTGAGTCATCTTTACCCCAAGTGTAGTTGAAGCTTCAAACAGACTGTCATCTGGCAAAGATTCAGATTAGTTTGCAGCGGTTTTTGTGACAAGACGCTAAGCCCACAGCTTGGAGTAGTATGTAATGTTCTTCAAGTACACTGTCCTTTTCGATAAACGTGTCTCGTTCCGCAATAGGTGCCCGTGTTTGCTTGTCTTTTTTCTTTCTTTAGATGCCTATTGTCTGTATTTTTTCCGTTTTTGATTTCCAACAGGATAGTTTCTATGTCTTTTCTGTTTTGGAAGTAATCACTTAAATTATTGTAGTTGTGTTAAATTGCCTTGAAATTTCAGTGTTAGATAAAATCAGAGGCGCTACTAGAGGTCAGTAAGGCTAAATTTTAAAAGTCAAAAAACCCTCTATAGGTAACTTACCCTAAATATTTAGGGTACATTTGCCCTTTGCATGGAGTAATAAAGCCAGCTTGGGGACCCTTTTCCTCTTCTTTGTAGTTGCTTGTGTATTTGTGAGGTCTAGGGGTCACTTTTCCTGGATCCCCAAAATGTTGCCTTTAATTTTGTCTTCTCTCCTTTCCTAAAATTCTCACATTCAGGTATCTATGTTCAGAGATGAATCTTTTCAGATAATGAATGTAAATGACTTGTAAAAGTACATTTCCTTATTAAAACATTCTCTTTTTATTTCACAGTAACTATTAGATGATACTAGGTGATTTATAGAGAAAAACAAAATCAAACAATGGTTGAATCAAAATTCATCTAGTTTCTTAGGCTAAATGTTCTCCTGCCTCCTAATGTCCTGGCGTGTAGAACTAACAGAATTCTTAGGATGAACTTTTAAGGACTGTGTGATGAGTAGTTTCTCCACCTTCTCATTTTATTGTTTTAATGTGTGTTTTAGAAATGAGCAAGTGATTTTATCTGGCTAATGTGGTCCCAGTGTGCCTGATAGTTTCTCTTGTTGAGAACTTCTTTTTTATTTGTTTCGATTATAATACATACAAGATCTCATTTACCTGTGGTTTATTGCTGGTGCCCAGGATGGCTGCTCTGTATATGTAATGCCTACTTGGCTCTTTGGTCTCAAACTAGATCAAAAAGCAATTAGTGGCTAGGTTTCATGTTGGGAGTGAGTGGCATTTAACTATGTTCTAAAACCAACAGTAAACAGTTGTTCTTTTGTTTATTTTTAAATATATTTTCTTTTTTTGTTTTACAATAGTCAACTGAACCATGACTCCATGTTTTAGTAGGAAGAGCATTGGGTCATAAAATTCCTAGATCTGCCACTTTTTCCTACCAGTCATGGGAGTATGCTTTCCCAGAGGAGGAGAGAAATAGCCCTTGCTTGTACAGCTAAGAACATTTTGGTAAGAATCACGTAAGATTCTGTGAAAACATTTTTTTATAATTTTTTTAAGATATTTGTTTTTAGAGAGAGGGAAAGGAGGGAGAAAGAGAGGGAAACATCTCTGTGCAAGAGAAACATTGATTGGATGCCTCTAGCATGACCCCAACTTGGGACCTGACCTGCCACCCAGGCATGTGTCCCAACCAAGAATCAAACTGGCAATCTTTTTGTTTGCAGGCCTACACTCATTCTTCTGAGCCACACCAGCCAGGGCAGATTCCGTGAAAACAGTTTGAGAAACATTTAGCACTTTATTTATGTTCTAATAAGTGCAGAAGTGATACTATTTTTACTTTTAAGACAAACTGTCTGAGACTCAAGAGATTTAAAAATGACAGTGTGTAACACAAAAATATGGAGACCTAAAGAGAAAATATAGTCAGTTAATTGTTTTTTAAGCTGTTCTAATGTTGATATCTGCTCTTGTCAGGTTAAGAGGAGATTTACATAAATGGGAAATGGAACAAGTGACTTTAATATAAGATAGTCCTTAAATATTCAGGATTTTAATAAATTAATTAGAAGACAGTGTAACCTTTTACCATTTAAAAGAAAACCTTTTTTTTTTTAATTCTAGAAATTTTAATTTAATTGAACAAACACGTAGCCTGTTTTCTTTTCTGTGCAAGGCATTGTTCTGAGTTCTATAAGCGTTAACTCCAGAGGTTCTCAAAACAACCCTTTATGGCAGGACCAGCTCTTACCATTTGACAGAATAAGGATCGGAGAGGCACTGGTCCAGGGTCCACACCTGGTGAGGCGGGAGGCCCAGATCTGCACCCCCTGATGATTGCCATGACCAGGCCCTAAGCTGAGTACAAAGCATCGTGTACTGACTCTGCCTCGCAGCTCCTCCTTTCTGGTGAGGGAGCAGGTGCAAAGGGCAGCCAGTGCTGGGAGAGACAGGCTTTTTGACCCCCTTCCCCTGTGGCCTCTTACCTACCATGTCGATTCCTGGTAGTGAGTGAATCACAATGTAGTGCATGCAAATCTATGGCATCAATCAGTGAAGTGGATCATACACTCTGAAGACAGACATCGGAAGGTGGAGAATAGGCCCTGGAAGTTTTCCTGTTTGCCACCTTCCTGGCCCTTAGATCAAGAGTTCCTTCACTGCAGAGTATCATATATCAGGAGAAATTTTGTAGTTTATTCATATTTACCTGTGACAAAACCCACTTCACAAGGCCAACATCAGCTAAAACCCAGTGTCTTTAGATAGGAGCAGGGGAAGGGCAGTATTTTTTGTTTTGTTTTTTTAACTTTTAGGACTGGGCAAAACCAATAGAGATTCTTCTTACCACTTTATTACAAGGACATAAAAACAGTTATGAGTATATATAATGATGACAGTATTCCTAACATACAATTTTCATCAACTGGGTAAAAACTCTGAAGCCCTGAAACAAAGCCAGATTTGTTTTACTGTCTCATTGCTAATCAAGGAAAATATTTCTTTAGAGCTAAGTGTATAAAATGATTTGAAGTCGCTTTTGTAGTTAACAAAAGTAGCTTGCATCCATAGCATGTTATTTCTTTATGAAATAGTGATTGAATGAAAGCGAAGCACTGCAGCTTGGATTTTCCATCTGCTAGCTAAATTGTGACGGTTTGGGGTTGGTAGGCAGCATTGTAATTTGAAGGAGGCCTTCCACGGGGGACCTGCCCTCGTGTCTGATTAGAACTAAGAGGTGGCAGGTGGTGGGGACCTACCTGTAGAGAGACACCCAGGGAGCGCAAAGGAAGAGGAAAAGGAAGACACACCTGAGCTCAGCTGTGTGGCCAATGGCTGGTTCTCTAGTGCTTTGCCTCTTCCTTGTTCATGCCAGATTTTGCCTGGAACCTTCTACTGGAAGTATCTGTCATAGAAGGGTGAGCAGTTAGTTGAAGGGTCAGATCCTCGGATTTTGTGGTGTTGATGTTGCAGATCTGATGCTTGAAGAGCCAAGCATCTTTTTGGTACCATTTTGCTCAAATGGGATACATTCTTCTTTGTTATTGTAAAAGTCCCTAATTTATTTAATGTTGATGTAATGAAAGTGTTAGTTCTATAAAAGGACTACAACTGATTAGTAATCAAAGTCAAATGGTTTTCATGTATTTATTTTTATATTTTGCGTGTTTGCGGATTTCATTGAGGATGTGACTTAGACTTATTTTGAAACTAAATCTTTAGAGCCAGCTCTATTAGACTTGTGATATCTGTGCTCTTGTTGGCTGCTTTGGGATTCTATGCCTGCCTACTGTATTTGAGAAGCCAGTCATGATTTGTCTTTTTTTTTTTTAACTTTAGAGAGAGAAAGGAAAGGGGAGAGAGAGATAGACATTGATTTATCCCTCCACTTATTTATGCATTCATTAGTTGTTTCTTGTATGTGCTCTGACAGAGCATCAAACCCACAACTTTGGCATATCAGGATGACACTGACCAACCCAACTACCCGGCCAGGGCTGCCGCTGAGTTTCCTGATTCCTTGCTGTATCTCTTGCCATCCAATTGAAGTTTAGTTTAGACCACGTGTGTCTTTCTGGTTTCCACCATTGCCTTTGGTTCGCTGTTGAATGTTCTCTGTCTTTAGTCAGAAATGACTATGGATATGTTATATTTCTGAGTGTGGAAGAAACCCAAGTGTTTCAGACAAGTTGGTTGAAGCCATGACTTCGCCTTGCACCTGCCCTCTGGCTCAGAGTTGTCCGACATCTGCGGATGACTTTCTTAGCTATGGCAGAAACCCCGATCCAGTGCTTATCAGAGTTATCTGTCTTTTTGTGATATTCACTAACTGTTTGATTAGTAAATGAATTAACTGAGAAGATTGTTGGATCCCCTTCATTTGACTACTTCTTAAAATGTAGTCCTTCATGAAGTTAAAATTTTCATAATTAAAAAGCATCACATTTGCCTCATAAATCAGAGAGTGTCTTCCCAGAATTTAGATGCTTTATTCAAATGTGCTAAGAAAGTTGTTTCTTTATTTTGTAGCTGAACTGCCCTTACTTACTTGTCCCTCCCTGGAAGGTGGTGAAAACCTTGACCTTGACAGCTAACCTTGTCCCTTACAGTAAAAAAGCCTAGTCCACTCACAGTAGAGCTTTGTACCCAGCTGGGTTAAGCCATCTCTTGTGTATCTCAGTTCTTCAGATATTGTCCCTTTCCCGCTTCTCACCAAGAAGGCCTCTGGGGGGGGGTGGCATACCTGTCCCCCCCGGACTGAGGCGGTGCAGGGCCCTGCCTTCTCCCTAGGCTCCGTGGTGTGAGGTGCCAGTGCTCCCTGGAGGGAAGGCTGATGCTGAAGGTGTTGAAGTTCATTGGTCTCTTCAACATCTGGGCCAGAGGACTCTGCCACCCCATCAACCCTCTGTACCACCCCTCTTTGGGGACTCTCTAGGTCCCCTGCTACTGCCAGGACTTCGAGTTCCCCTCAGTAGCTGTGCTGCAGCTCCCTCTTCCACAGTCTTAAAGTCTGCCTTTACCACCTCTGACCCCCCTCTTTTTTCCCATGAAACTCCAAGGCATCTTTCCTTATCAGCTTCTGAGTTCTCCTTGTGTAGGGCATGTGGTAAAACTCTGATCCAGTTCTCCAGACTTGGGTCCTGCTGTAGCTATAAGAGCTAAAGGAAGGTTAAAAAATTTTTTTCTCTCCTGAATAACGCATTATTTTAAGACGACTTTGAAGTTTTCAGGTTCAAAGCTAGTTTGTGCACTGTTTATTCTAGACATTGCTAGTTCTTCACCCCAGGACGTAAAACCTCATGGCTCACCCTGGGAAAGTGAAAGGCTTGAAGAAACCATGATATAAGGAAGGAAAAAAAAACAGTTTAATAATTTCGGTTTGCTTCCATTATTACATCAACATTCTTCTTAGGCTCTCACTATAAAAGGACCATGTTTCTCTTGGTATTTTAAATTTGAATTCCCCAGTATACTTAAAAAGGAATTTAGGCAGAAACTCAGTCCCGCAGAGTGACAGGAGGTGCTACAACGAAGTGCTGACCAGCTGTAGAGGAGCGACCACCACTGCTCAAAGCCACTGTCTTGATGCAGAGTATGGGTTTTTTATTTTTTATATGAACTACCTTTTCTTGTTTTTTCCCTTTAAAAGCTGGTTGACAGTTGTCTTGGTGCCTGGTTTGGTACCTTCTGCTAAAATGCAAAAGGTCATTAGTAATTAATATTGTACATTAGTAAAGTACTGTTGTTCTTGGTTGAGGGACTTTAAGCTGGTAAAGTCACTGGGCCTTGAATTCTTGGGCTAGAGTTATCAAAGCAAAACCTCAGATTAGAGCTGATGAGGAACTGATTGACCTCACAGATTTTAGAAGTAGTATTGGCCCAGAATTATCTTAATAGATCTTATGTAATTTATAACTTAAAAACAATTATAATTTGGCCACAAGGTGACAGTATTAATAACTAAACTTTATTTTTATTCTTTAGTTATTGGAAAAGTTATATGACAGTTCAACCATTTAATTTTTTATTATTGAAATAGATGTGCACTTGGATTTGGAAGACCGTCTAGCAAAATTTATGAAGACAGAAGAAGCCATTATCTATTCATATGGATTTGCTACCATAGCCAGTGCTATTCCTGCTTACTCTAAGAGAGGGGACATTGTATTTGTGTAAGTAACCTTTACCTCATTTCTAGTCAAAATTCCTTTGGAAATAATATTGACCCTCCTAGAGAATTCATTTCTTAGAGGTTATCTGCCTAAAATAATATTGATTTTTTGTTTTTAAGGAAATAGGTAGTCACTCCAGTCAAGTAATTCTATAGAATTTGTGAGACCGTCTTTGTACATAGGTGTCCGTACTCAGTTATCTTTCATTATGATTTTATTTATGGATATCAAGAAGCCAAACGTATTCAGGATGAGGCCAGCCCTCTGCCTTCCATATGCAGCTCTGTGACAGTGTGGTATTCTTGTGAGTGTGTAGTCACAACCCACTCATACTGCCTGGCAGAGTCACTCCACTTATCAGCACCCCCACCCCTTCTCCTGGTCTCTGCTGGTCTTGCTTCATGGCATGTTGAAAACATAAAAGCCCTGAGTTGAGTACTTCCTTTATTCCATGAGCAAATCCACACACTCACATGTATGTGCACTGAATGGGTTGCCATTTATATGGAGAGGAAGGGCAAGGAGAAGCCGGACATGGGCTGGGGGTAGCCCAGGCAGCTGCTTACACGTGTCAGAAGTACCTGCCTCTAGCCCAAGCCCCTGGCATCTTTTGAGTGGACTATTAAATGACTTGTTTAATTTTAAAAACAAATTTACTTTGAATTTTAAAAAATAAATTTACTTTTGCATGCTCTTTTTTTTTTTTAACACCGTAGCCAGGATAATCTTTTTTTAAAAATGCAATTCTGTTTGTGTCACGCCCTTAAGAGTTTCCATTGTTCCTAAAATATCCAAGTTTTTATTTTGATCTTGCGAGTTCTAAACTACTTTTTCAGGCTCATTTTGTACCATTTTCCCTCAGGTCATCGTGCTGTAGCATCACCAGCCTTGTATACTAGTTTCCTCTCACCTCAGGGTTTTTGTGCATGCTAAGAATACTGTTTCTCATCTCATCTCCTTAGTTCTTGCTCACCCTGCACATAATATCAGCCTCTGCAGGAAAGTCTTCCCCAACCTCTCAGACCAGGTCAAGACCCCCTGCTACACGTAGAGAAGATCTTAACAGTAACAGGAGTCTGGTACCTTGTGACTCCAAGACCCCAGGGGCACTCACTCCCTGTCAGAGTCCCTCTGCTCCTCAGGCCTTCCTCAGGTGCACATGCACGTGCACCTACACACCCTCTGCTCTTGGCTCATCGTGCCTTAGACTCACTGGAATCCTCTTTTATAGCACTGTCAACAGTTTATATTAGTTCATTGCCTAGGATAGCATTTGCCTGTTAACAGTAAATACCAGTTCAGTGAATGAGTGAATGGAGGCTGGCTCTCCAAATAGGAGTAGAGTGACTTGGCCTCCCAGCCCCGGTTACCCTGGGGCCCTGTAGCCCCCCTGCTGCTTCTCACTAACTATTGGAATTCCTTCTAGTGCAGCAAGCCCCACGTGGGCAGCAACACTGGCTGCCAGGGGTTCAGGGCACATGCTGCTCATTCTTCTCTATCACCCTGCAACAACCTGGCAGCTCTCCAGCACACTGCCTGTAATGGTGTTTTCCATGTGATCATGCAAGTGAATGTTTTTGTTCACTTTTTGCACATAGTTAAAAAATCAAATAAGAAAGACTCACAAACTTGAGAGCTGCTTATTTAAACAGTATTTCTAGTTTTCTAGTGAAAACATAGTTACAGACAACTGTAATGTCATCCAGTATTATTTCATGCATACACCCCACAATAAATTTCTTTTTGAGTTTTAAGTCCAGAAAAAGTATACAGTTACAACTGAATTTGTATTCTTCCTGTGTCAGATAATAGGCACTATATTGTCTTTGGTTTTAACTGTTAGGAAACCTAGGCTAAATTCACTTTCAAATATTATACCCAGTGTCTTTGAACTTCAGCTTCTAGTGGGTCACTAGACAATTTAATTTTTCTCTTATACAGACTTTTAAATATTCTGCCTGAAATTCAGTAGGAGCATTAGAGGTAAAAATGGTATTTAGTAAACTTAATTCAATAGGCATAGACAGTATGCCCATTCCTACCTTGTCTTCCTTTTTCAGTAAACGGCAATAATGCCTTAGCAGTAGTATGTCTCAGCACAGTGGTTGTTCATCTACTTAAGTCTATCCTGGTCATTCTAATATCAGTTCACATACCTTTTTTTAATGTGATGTTTTATATCGAGATACTTGTAGATGTACATATACTTCTAAGAAATAATACAGATTCTTTATGTCCTTTACCTGATCTCCCCCAATGGTCAGCTCTTGCAAAACTATAATAAAGTTTCACAGCTGTGATATTGATATTAATAAAGTAAAGATACAGAACATTTCCATCACCAGAAGGACCTCTCATGTTGCCATTCCATGTCCCTCTCACCCTACTGATGTTTTTTATTTCTGTTTTAAGGTAAAGTTTTTATTTTATAATATATTTTATTTAAGTATATCAAAACAGTGTCATTTAATATATAATCAATATAAAAAGTTTTTAGTGAGTTATTTTACATTGTGTTTTTTAATCATTTATTTTTCAATTATAGCTGATATATATTATTATATTAGTTTCAGAGATTAGACATTACATAACTTACTAAGTGATCATCCTGATAAATCTCTTACCCATCTGACACTGAACATAGTTATCACAATATTATTGGCTGTATTTTCTGTGCTTACTTTATATTCCCATGATTATGCTATAATAACCTATTTGTACTTCTTAACCCCTTCACCTTTTTAACCCATCCCCCAAATCTCACTCCCATCTGGCAGCTATCAAAATGTTCTCTATTTATTTGTTTATTTTGTTTTTTAGATTCAATTGTTGATATATATGTATTTATTACCATTTTATTATTCATATTGTTATTTTTCATTTTTTATTGTATTTTTTCATTACCACTTATGCCCCTAATACTCCTCTTCCTCCCCACCGCCCCACAATCCCCATACTGTTGTCCATGTCTGTGAGATAAAAAGGATTTTTCCTTTTATCTTTTGTTTTTCTTCTTCCTTTAACATTTCGTGTACTACTGGCTTGGTGGTGATTAACTCCTTTAGCTTTTTCTTGTCTGGGAAGCTCTTTACCTGTCCTTTGTTTAGTTCTAAATGATAGCTTTGCTGGGTAGAGTAATCTTGGTTGTAGGTCCTTGCTTTTCATCACTTTGAATATTTCTTGCAAATCCCTCTGACCTACAAAGTTTCTGTTGAGAAATTAGCTGACAGCCTTATGGGAACTCCCTTGTAGGTAACTACTTTTTGCTTGCCTCTTTTAAGATTCTCTCCTTGTCTTTAACCTGTCGCATTCTAATTCTGTTGCATCTTGGCGTGGGCCTCTTTCGGTTCATCTTGTTTGGGAGTCTTTGAGTTCCATGGACTGGTATATCTGTTTCCTTCACCACATTGAGGAAGTTTTCTGTCACTATTTTTCCAAATAGGTTTTTGATTCCCTGCTCTTTTCTCCTCGCAGCATGCCCATGATTTGAATATTGGTATACTTGAAGTTGTCCCAGAGGCTCATTACACTATCCTCATTTTGGGGGATTCTTTTTTCTTTTTGTTGTTCTGATTGAGTATTTTTTGCTTGGTTACATTCCAAATTGCTTATTCGATTCTCAGCTTCATTTACTCTACTGTTGATTCCTTGTAAATTATTCTTCATTTCATTTGGTATATCCTTCATTTCTGACTGGCCCTGTATAATGCTGTTGAAATTCTCACGAAGTTGAGCATCCTTATAACCAGTGTTTTGAACTGTGCATCTACTAGATTGCTTGTCTCCATTTTGTTTAGTTGTTTTTTCTGGAGTTTTGATCTGTTCTTTCATTTGGGCCGTGTTCGTTTGTCCCCTCATTTTGGCGGCCTCCCTGTGTTTGTTTCTATGTATTAAGTAGAGCTACTATGATTCCCTATCTTCACAGCATGGCCTAATGTAGTAGGCGCCCTATCACCAAGCTGGGTACTCAAGGTGCACCCACTGTGTGGGCTGCGTACACCCTCCTCTTGTAGTTGAGTCTTGATTGCTGTTGGCAGTCAATGGGAAGGATTTACCACAAGGCCAATTAGTTGCACAGACTGGCTGTGACCACCAACCACCGTGGAGGGTCAGCAGTGCAGGGCCCATGCCATACAACAGGACTTAACTTCAGATGGCTCTGATGCCCACTGAGTCTACACCCTGAGTGCGTCTCTTGTTTAGGTGGTTAAGTGGTAGTGCTTCAACATGTGGGATCAGCCCTCTTCTGCATCTCTGCCCCTCCTACCAGTTTCAGTGTGGCTGCTTCTTTAATTCCCTAGTTTTAGGACTTTTACTCAGCCAGATTTCAGGTGGTTCTGAATGTATTTTCTGTAGTTTAGTTATAATTCTGATGTAGTTTTGGGAGGAGGCAAGTATTTCATTAACCTATGCTTGTATCCACTTCTTAATCCCTAGCAAACCACTAATCTGTTCTCCATTTCTATAATTCTGTCATTTCAATTTTTTGTGTAAGTACAGTCATATAGTAGGCAACATTTTGGGATTGCTTTCTTCAGTCTCTGGAGATTTCTTCACATTCTTGTGTGGATCAAGAGTTTGTTCTTTGCTGTGCTGAGCCATAATTTCATGGTATGGGTGCACCACAATTTGTTCAGCCATTCACCTCTTCAGGACATCTGAGTTATTTACAGTTTAGGTCTATTACAAATAAAGCTGCTGTAAATGTTCACATACAGGTTTTTCTGTGAACGTAAGTTCTCATTTCTCTGGGATAAATGCCAAGGAGTGCAGTTGCTAGGTCATATGATATTGTATATTTAGTTTTTTAAGAAATTGCCAAACTATTTTTCAGAGTGGTTTATATCATTCTTTATTGGCATCAACAGTGAATAAGTAATCTGGTTTGTCCACATCCTCAGGAGCATTTGACATTATCACTATCTATATTTTAGCCATTCGGATAGATGTGTAGAGATATCTTATTGTGGTTTTAATTTACATTTCCTTGATGGCTAATGATATTTACTTTCTTTGGACTTTGGTCTCGGCATCAGTATAATACTTCATAAAATCAACGGGAAAGTATTCCCTTTTCTTCTATTTTCTGGAGAAATTGTATAAAACTGTTAACTCTTTAAATGTCTGGTAGAGTACTCCTGTAAAACTAACTGAACCTGTAGATGGAAGTGTTTTAATTATGAATTCAATTTCTTTAGTACTTATAAGGCTATTCAAATTATCTCTGTCATATTGGGTGAGTTGAGATAGTTGATGTTTTTCAAGGAATTTGTCTGTTTAAGTTGTCAGATTTATATGTGTAGCATTCTTTGACCTTATCATCCTTCTAATCACTGCAGAGCCTACAGTGATACCCTGTTTCATTTATGATTGGTAATGCGTGTCTACTGTCCTTTTTGTCAGTCTTGCTAAGGGTTTGTCAGTTTTATTGATTTTTTCATGGAGTCAGCTGTTTTAGTGATTTTTTTCATTCTATGTTTTGTTTTCAGTTCTGTTTAGTTTTAGTAGTATTTCTGCCTTCTGTTTGTCTAGGTTCTTCAGGTGGGAACTTAAATGACTGATTTGAGACTTTTCCACTTTTCTAATGTATTAGTGATGTGAATTTCCCTCTCAGCATTGCTTTAGTTTTCTCCCACAAATTTTAATGTGTTTATTTTCTTTGTATTTTATTTCCCTTTAGACCTTCTCTTTGACCCCTGGGTTTTATAAAAGTGTAGTGTTTAGTTCCAAGTGTTTGGAGATTTTAAAATTGCAGTAGTTTGTTTTGTGGCTCATGATGTGGTCTATCTTAAAATATGTTCTGTGGTCACTTTTAAAATGAATATTTTCTTTCACTGAGAATGGCTTTGTTTTTTCTTCTCATTCCTAAGGGATATTTTTGCTAGTTGTAGGATTTTGGGTTGACCTTTTTTTAAATTTGCTTCACCATTTGAAATATATTGTAATGCTTTTTTTCTGGTTTCCATGAGCTATCTAGTTTCTGATGAGATATCCACTATCACGCATACTATTTTTCTCTTACATAAGGTGTTATTTTTCTTGGGCTGCTTTCAAGATTTTTTTCTTTGTCATTTTCGAAAGTTTGACTCTTAATTGTCTTGACATTTATTTGTCTAGGTTTATGTGTATGAATTTTGCTCCACTTCTTTAACGTTTAGGTTTAAGCCTCTTGCCAAATTTGAGATCCTTTCAATCATTATTTCTTTGAGTACATTTTTAGTCCCACCCTCTTTCTCTTCCTTGGGACCCCACTGATGAGAGTGTTCCATCCTTTTAAGTCCCACAGATTCCTGTTTCTAGTCAATTTGATCTCTGGTTTCCATTGAGTAATTTCTAGTATTACAGTCTTTTAGTACCCTGATTCTTTTCTCTCTGTTTTTCATTCTGCTGCTGAGCCCATATCCACCATGCTTTTTCTTAAGGTTGTTTTGTTTTTTAGCTCTACTATCTCCATAGGGTTCTTCTTTGTATCCTCTTTCTTTGCTAGAGCTTTCTGGTTTTTAGATTTGTTTCGATACTGTTCATAATTGCTCATTGAAACTTTAAATGATTTTACTTTAGGGAAACTGTTATTAGTCTTTGAAACAGCAGTGAGAAAAATAAAATATCTATTTAAATAAAAACTCAAAATGCAATATGGTCCCAATTAAAGATATAAATTGCAGAATTTTTCATAGTTTCTATTTTTAAATTTTTTTTCAATTACAGTTTACATTCAGTATTATTTTGGATTAATTTCAGGTGTACAACATAGTGGTTAGAAAACCATATACTTTACAAAGTGTTCGCCTTGATATTCCTAGTACCCAACTGGCACCATATATTATTATTACAATATTATTGACTACATTTTCTATGCTGTATTTTACATCCCATGACTCTTGGTAACTTCTGTTCTTTAGCTGCAACATACAGGGGTGGGCAAAAGTAGGTTTACAGATTTGAGTACACAAAATAGAGTTTATTCTTTTATTATTTATTAATTATTATAGTATTTATTTGTATTACAACTGTAAGCCTACTTTTGACCACCCCTGTATAAGTGAAATAGTATGTTTTTGTCTTTCTTTGAATGACTTATTTCACTTAACATAATTCCCTTTAGGTTTATCCATGCTATTGCAAGTGATAACATTTCATTCTTTTTATGGCGGAGTAGTATTTCATTGTATATACGTACCAGAGCTTTCGTATCCACTCATCTATGGATGGACGCTAGGGTTGCTTCGATACGTTGGCTATTGTAAATAACTTTGCAATGAACATAGTGGTGAATATGTTCTTTTGAATTAGTCTTTTGAGTTTCTTCATATATATACCCAGAAGTGGAATCACTGCATCCTCAAGCAGTTTTATTTTTAATTTTTTGAGGAACCTCCATACTGTTTTCCACAGTGGCTGCATCAATCTGCATTCCTACCAACATTGCATGAGTTTCCCTTTTCTCTACATCCTTGTTAACACTTGTTTGTTGGTTTATTGTTGATAACCATTCTGACAGGTGTGAGATGATATCTCATTATAGTTTTAGTTTGCATTTCTCTGATAATTAGTGACATTCAGCATCTTTTCATATGTCTGTTGCTCATCTGTTGCCCTCTTTAGAGAGGTGTCTTTGTATGTCCATTGCCCATTTTTCTAAATTGAGTTTATTGGCATGACATTGGTTAACAAAATCATACAGATTTCACATGTACAACTCAACAAAACATCATCTGCATAGTGTATTCTGCACCCATTGCCCAAAGTAAAAAAATGTCTTTTTCAGTCCTGATTTATCCCCCCTTTGCTCCCTTCCACCTCCCTGTACCTTTGTTTTCCTCTGGTTATCACCATAATGTTGTCTTTGTCTGTGTGGTTTTTCTTTTTAATTTAATTTTATTATTATTTTTTTAACCATCACCTGAGAATGTTTTTATTAATTTGAGAGAGAGAAAGAGAGAAGGAAACATTAACGTGAAAGACAAACATTGATCAATTGCCTCCCATTTGCGCCCCAACCGAGGATCAAACCTGTAGCCTCGGTATGTACCCTTGCCAGGAACTGAACCCCACCACCTTTTGGTGCATGAGATGACGCCCCAACCAACTGAGCCACCCAGCCAGGGCTATTTTACATATATATTTATACATATATATGTGTGTATATATATTTATATTTTGCTTAATCCCTTTTTTCACCCAGTCCCCGAGTTTCCCCCTCGTGACAGCTGTCAGTCTAGTCTGTTCTATGTAACTATGGTTCTGTTTCTAATTTGTTAAGTTATTTTGTTCATTAGATTCAACATATAAGTGAGATCATACGGTATTTGTCTTTCACTGACTGGCTTACTTTACTTAGCATATTATTCTCCAGGTCCATCCATGGTGTTGCAAAAGGTAAGATTTTCTTGTTTTATACAGCCAAGTAGTATTCCATTGTCTAAATGTGCCATAGCTTTTTTATCCACTTATCTACTGATGGACACTTGGGCAGTTTCTAGATTTTGGCTATTTTAAACAAGGCTGAAATGCACGTAGGGGTGCATGCATTCTTTTGAATTAGTATTTTGGGATTCCTCAGATATATTCCCAGAACTGGAATCACTGGGTCAGAAGGCAATAGTCTGAATTCCCACCAACAGTGCACAAGGGTTCCCTTTTCTCCAAATCCTTGTCAATATTTGCTGCTTATTGATTTATTGATGCTAGCCATTTTGACAGGCATGAGGCGATATCTCATTGTGGTTTTTACTTGCATTTCTCTGATGATTAGTAACATTGAACATCTTTTCAAATGTCTGTTGGCCATCTGTATGTCCTCTTTGGAGAAGTTTCCGTTCACATCCTTCGCCCATTTTTTAATTAGATTGTTTGTTTCATTGGTGATGAACTGCAATAAGTTCTTTATATATTTTGGATATTAACTCCTTAACACATTTATCATTGGTTAATATGTTTTCCCAGTAAATGCCTTATCCCATTTTTTTTTTTAACTATTTATTTATCTTTAGAGAGAGGGGAAGGGTGGGAGAAAGAGAGGGTGAAAAACATCAATGTGTGGTTGCCTCCTGCGCACCCCGCACTGGGGACCTGGCCCGCAACCCAGGAATGTGCCCTGACTGGGAATCAAACTGGTAACCTTTTGGTTTGTAGACCGATATTCAGCCCACAGAGCCAGACCAACCAGAGCTGCCTTATCCCATTTTTTTAATTGGATATTTTTATGTTGAGTTGTATGAGTTGTTTATAAGTTTTCGATATTAACCTTTATAGATGTATCATTGGCATATATGCTCTCCTGTACAATGGTTGTCTTTTCATTTTGTTGATGATTTCCTTTGCTGTGCAAAAAGTTTAGTTTAATGTAGTTCCATTTGTTTGTTTTTTTCTTTTGTTTCTTTTGCCAAGGAGATATATCCAGAAAAAAATATTACTAAGAGAAATGTCTAAGATTTTACTGCCTATGTTTTCTTCTAGGATTTTTGTGGTATCAAGTCTTACATGTAAGTCTTTAATCCGTTTTGATTATATTCTTGTATATGATGTAAGAAAGCGGTCTAGTTTATTTTTTGGAACATACCTGTTCATTTTTCTCAACACCCTTTTCTGAATAGACCACCTTTGGTCCATTGTATGTGCTTGCCTCCTTTGTCAAATATTAATTGACCATATAGGCATGGGTTTATTTCTGGGCTATATATTCTGTTTCATTGATCTATGTGTCCTTTTCTTTTATGCCAGTACCATACTGTTTAGATTACTATAACCTTGTAGTACAGTTTGATATCAGTTAGTGTGATTCGTTAAATTTGTTCTCCTTTCTCAAAATTGCTGTAGCTATATGAGATTTTTTTATGCTTCCATATAAATTTTTGGATTATTTGTCCTAGTTCTGTGAAATATGCTATTGATATTTTGATAGGAATTAAGTTGAATCTATAGATTGCTTAATATATTATGATCATTTTAACAATGTTAATTCTGCTTATTCATGGCATTCGTGTATGCTTCCATTTATTAGTAACTTCATTTTTTTTCTTCAGTATCTTAAAATTTTACAAGTCTTTTCTTTTAAGTATATTTTTTTGATTATGCTATTACAGTTGTCCATATTTTTTCTCCCCTTTCCCCCCCC
>PVJD01017645.1:0-16909 GCA_004026545.1 Mormoops blainvillei | reverse complement strand
TGCGGGCAGAAAATCAAGCAAAACAAGCCGGGGGCCTCCCTAATGAGGGAATGAAGGCAGGGGCATGGGAGAGAGTGTTTGACATGGACCAAGAAGGCTCTCAACTGGCTAGTGGCAGAGAAAGGAGGCCTGAAATCTGACAGCCAGGGAGCGGGTGGGGCCCAGGCTCTGGCAGAAGCTCCAGGCATCCCACAGAGTGAACCTCACTGAGCATCTGTAATGGTACAGGGTGGGGCGACAGTCCACTCAAGATGATGCCAGTCCCCACCCTCATCCCTGTTTCCAGGTCCCTGAGGAGTCTGGGTAAGGACTCCCACTTGAATCTCCCTCAGACAGGGGAAGTTACAGACCCTTGGCCAGGTTGGGGTCGAGGGACGCTGGAAACCAGCCAAACAGCTGGGGTCCCAGCTCAGTAACCTCTGGACAGCTGGCTTGGGGCGGGAGCGAGAGACTTCAGCTTCTCTGGGCTGGCAGCAGGGCAAGCCAGCCACACCCAGAGAAGCCCTGGTGTCAGGGCAGAGGGTGGATGACAGATGCCCCAGCCCTGCCACTGTCAACTGGCAGCCTTTCATGGAAACCATGTTTGAGGAACCTATGTCATGGTATGGGAGGAGAAATGGCTTTGGGTTGGGGTCTCAGCCCTGCAGCCTTTCAGCTTTGTGGGTCTGGGCAGTTGAAGACCCAGTGGCCTGGACTGTGTGCGAGTGTGTGTACAAGGTTTTCAGATGACTTATAAGGGCCATGACACCACCTAGCAGGAGCTCGAGAACACCAAGGTGGAGAGGAAAGGAACTGAAATGTGTTGAGCACCTAGTATGTGCCAAGTTCTTTACGAACATGATTTCATGTGCTGCCCATGACAACACTGTAAGGTAGGCATTAATGACCCCTAGTGGGCCGTTAAATATAAAGGAGGAAACAGGGTAACTTACTGAAGTCCGATGTTAAGCTCTTGCTCTTTCTAGAAAGCATGACCCCTCTGGGAGAAGCCAGGCCAGGTGGCCCCTTCCAGCTCCCAGATGTTAAATTCCAGGGTTCTTTGTGAGGTCTTTTTCATTCTTCCAGCAACCGACTGCCACCCTGCTTTCTACACAGGCCCCAGACCCTGCCTAGCCCCACGTGGCCCCTGCACACCTCGGGCACACAGGACAGGCCTGACCCACTCTCTTCCGTGTCTTCAATGGGGAAGGAGGAAAGAAGCGAGAAGGAGAGAGAGGAAGGGAATGTAGAGAGAGGGAAGAGAAGAAGGGACAGGAACAGAGGGGAGGGGTGAAAGGAGGAGGGGAAGGGTGGCTCCCACCTCCCCCTGGAAGCTCTGGAAATCCCCGGCAGCTGCTCCCTTCGCCTCTGTCTGGCCCTGAGCCAGCCCTGGGCAAGAGTGAGGGGCGTTAGGTGGAGAGGAAAGAGGGGCAGGGCACTGACCACAGTGGGGCAAGCCCGGCATCCACCCCACACACACCACGGGGCAATTCCAGCCCCTGTGAGAGATTCCAGACATGCTCCCCTTTAAGGAAACCCTACATGCCAAAATCCACACATACCAAACAGACACATCAGGGTGGTTCTTGCACTATAAAAGGATTCTTTGCTTTACAAGAGGGCTCAGCACATGGGAAACTTAAAATAGGAGCTTCCCCTGGTGCCGTGAAAGAAGCTCTGATTTCAGAAGCTCCCCCCTACACACACTATGCTTCCGGCACATCCAGAAAGCTGCCAATACCCATGGGGCTGGCAGGGCTGGGGCCGCCTTAAGGCACTGACATCAGCCTGGGCACCTCCACGGTCCACGGCTGTGCTTTGTGCCACCATCAGAGTCCTCATAGGGTGGAGGGGTTCACAGTCCAGGGGAGAGGCCAGCTGCTGTGCTCCTCTGCGGAGGTATCCTAGGACACCTAGAAAGGACCTGGACAGCCACCACACAGCACAGCTGGCAGGGATTTCACAGCAGCCCAGACAGAGGACAGAAGTCCATGGCAGCATCTCTTTGATGGGGCCAGGGCAAGAGCCCAATGTCTTGACCCTCTGTCCCACTCTCTCCTCCCTTCCATAATGCCAGAACAGGGGAGACAGGCTCTGTCCTCTGGAAGAGGCAGAGCAGCTGACCCCGAGAAGCACAGAAGGCTGACGGGGGCGACCGTGGGGCTGCTTTGAGGAACAACTCCGGCCAAGCTGCACATCCAGCAAGATGCATTTAGGGCGATGCGGGCAGAGAGTAGTGGTGGGCCCTAGCCTTGCCCCCCCTTTTTTTTAATTGAGGTAAAATTCACGTAACATAAAAATTAACTACTTTAAATTGAGCGATTCAGTGGCATTTAGTACTTCCCCTGTCTTTTTTTGGGGGGGGGGTGCTCAGAGTGGAGTTGAGGATAAAGTCAGTAATCACGACAATGGCAGATAATGATGCATTGAGTCCCCCTGCCAGGCCTGCTGCTCCAGGGAGCTGCCACTCGCCATTAAAATTAACAACCAAGATGCCAAACAGGCCTGGAGACTAGACCAGCCCACAGTCCCACCCCAAACATCATGCGGAGCTCAGAGTAGATGCCCAGAGCACTCCATCCTCCCAGTGCCCCTCTCCAACCCCAGAACTAAGGATCAGCCTATCCCCTGGCTCCACTTCACACTGACTCTTCACCCTCCACCCTTCCTCACCACCATCACAGGCAGCCCATGAAGCCCCCTGCCGCAGCGGCAGGGGGCTGGCTAGGTCTGGAGGAGGCAGTTTCAGAGCCCAGGGCTCCAAGCCACTGCTTTAGGCAGAGCAGCCCCAAGGAGCCTGGGGGGTGCACAAGCCCAGCCCTCAAAAGCACTCCCAGGGACAGAAAACCCCACCATTCCAGCCCCACCCCAAGACCTCTCATGAAGTCAGGATGAGGATGGGAGTAAGGCAGCCCCAGGAGAAGCCTCGCACTCCGACCAGGGGCCAGGGTGCTGCCCCACTCTGCGCACGGGGCTGCAAGTCAGATACGGCCCTCCCCACCCATACCAAAACTGGCCCCGCTCACCCAGGATTTCCTGGGCTCTGTGGAGAGGGTGAGGAACTCTGACCTTAGGGGGCATTTACCCCTGGCCCGTTCTGATGGAGGCTGTGTGAAAAAGCCAGCCCCCCTCAGCCTGGCTGGGGAGCAAGTCTCTCTTTGGAGGGGTGTTGGAGAAGCTGCCCAGTGTGCCCCATCTTTTCACTGCCATGTAAAGGTGTCATCATCTGCAGCTGTAACTGGGAGAGGAGGAGGAGCCCGGCTGAGAGAAACCCTTGATGTGTAGGGGGCAAAGGGGACAGTTGTATCTTGGGGCCCCACCAGGGTGGTTGGGTCAGCATGGTAGTTGTAAGGCCTGGGAGAGCCACCCCCTCCTTCTGTCACTCTTTCATTTGGCAGAGCCTGCAGTCCCGTTAGGCCTAGGATCCTAGCTGGGCTTGGGACCTTATGGAGTCGGGGGTGGGGGGCGGTTTCTAAGTGCGGGTGTTCTCCTTTCAGGCGGGGGAGGATGGTGAGGAGAGAGGCGGCATGTGCTCCCTCCCTGCACACCTCCCTGTGTGTCAGTGGTGGGGGATACTCGTGTGTGTATCTGTGTGCGTGTGTGTATACACACTAAACCAGCCCCATTCCTCCCCCAGAGCCGCGGCCCCGCCCGCGCAGGGATCCAGCCCCTCCCGTCGTGGCCGGGTCCCCTCTCTCGCGGCGCGCCCACCCCTACCTTGTTCTTACGCACCCCCAATCTCTGCCCTCCGCTCCCAGACACGCTCCCGCGCCCACTCACCTGCTCCATACTACTGCCAGCTATGCCGTTCTGGCCGCGCCAGCCCCGGGGGGCGCTGGGGGTGGTAGCCCCTCCATGCGCCACGGTCGTGCAGCAGCACCGAGCCCAAGCAGCGCCTGGTGTCAGCCGCCCAGACCCCCGTCCCGCCCCGCCCCGCAGGCCCCGCCCCCTCCCCTCCCCTGTTTTCTACACACGCGGGTGGAGGCACCGCGTGCGCACACGCGCGCGCGCGCGCACACACACACTCTCGATCACACGCGCGCACAATGCACACACACTCCTTTCACATTCAAGGGCTCACCCCTGCCAGCGGCCCCTGTTCTCCCTATCCTGGGGGGCCCTATTAGTCCAGGAAGACCCCTTCCAAGGGAAGCCCCTCTCCTCATTGCTGAGGTTTATCAGAATTAGATGGCCCCACCCTCATTTTACAGGGGCCATAGGGGGGCTGGCCCAAGGTGACACAGCAGCTTGATGACAGCTGACCCCATGGTCCAGAACACTATCTCCCAGGCTGATGCCCCACCTCAGGGGTTGCCTGCGAGTCGGCCAGAAACACTCACAGAGCCTGACACTCAGGGAAACACTGCTCGACCCCTACTTGAGTGAGCAGGGGTCTAGACCTTGTGACCCTGTAAAGGCGGGACATGGTGGGGAAGGGCCACTCTCTGTGGCCAAGGTCCAGCCTCTATTCAAATGTGTTGTGAGGCCCTGGGCTGGGTGTGGGGAACAGCATGGAGATTCCTGCCGCCCACTGTGTGCATGCCCCAGGCGTGTGCCAAGCAGGAGAATGGCTGGCCTGTCCACCACTAGGGAAGGGTCACCTGAAGCCCCAGGTACCATCTGCATACCTGACCTGTGGGCTGTGGGGCCGCCCACTCTACTGAAGACCAGGGAGGCAGCAAAAAGACGGCCTCCTCCTCTCACCCCCCAGCCTGTCAGGCCTGCTCCTGACTGCCCACGGCTTCTCCGTCCTGCCCCTGACAAGGCAGGGCCAAACGGAGGGGGCATCACATGAGCAGGCATGTGAGAGGCCGGCGCGCTGCCCAGGCCTGAAGGGTGGAGTCCCAAGTGGGCAGGGGTGGAAATTAATCTGCCCTGGGGCAGGTAGCGGGGTGGGGGCATCAGTGTGTAGGCTCTGACTGCCCAAACCCCCCTAGGCCAGTGCCCAGGCCGGCATGAAGGGGGTTTCACCACTTCTCACTGCACCCTGGCCTCTCGTTAGGCACCAGAGGGTGAGGGGGCAGGGGGCAGGAAGCTGAGATGGGAGAGTTAAGATCCTCAGTGGGCCTGGACAAAGGGGGCTTTATAGGCTGGGTGTGGGGGGCGTGCTGGGGGCAGAAAGGCAGGAATGCAGGCCAGGGAGGCCCTGAGCTCCCGGGCCGCCCAGTTTGGGGCCGAGGCTGGACTCCCCCAGCCCTCCCATGCTTCGGTCCTGTGCGTTATTTGCTGCTCGGCTCCTGGGACTGCAGCCAGGAGGACTGGCCGCCCTGCACCCCTGGCCGCCCCTCCTCTCAGGGATCTGGTGGGCGCTGCCCATGCACTCCCAGTCTTCCCAGCCCAGCTGGCTGCAGCCTCTCTTGGCTTCCCCACCGTGGCCTCTCTGCGGCCTCATGGCCCCCGTCTGCTACCCAAATGAGTGCCCTGCTGGCTGCCTGGGGAGGGGAGAGCAGACTTGGGTGGGGTCACAAGGCTAGAGGGTCAATGAGGCCCTTTGTCCCTTCAGACAGAGTCTGTCCTGGGCTAAAGAGACAGGAGACAGAGAAGAGTGCCAGCCAGCAAGCACGTCTCTCAGACCATGGTGGCTGCGGAGGGCAGGCTGCATTCTTCCCAACTGGTTTCCCTCGGGTTCTCTTTCGGAGCTGAAGCAGCCACTGAGAAATGAAAACAAGGAGGAGGAGGCGACCTAGGTGGCAGCCGCTGGCCATGCTGGGCTTCGGAAGCAGCTGCTGCTTGGCCAGTCCTAAGGCCTGGAGTTGGGCTTTTCTGAGAATTGTCAGCCCCCAGAGATGTTGAGCGGGCCCTGAGGACTAGACTCCTGCCAGCCAGAGTCATGGTGGCTAGACTGCTAAACCCCAAAGCTGTTTTTTCAGCACATGCCGCACTGCAGGAACATCCCAAGCAGAGCGCCCCTGTGAAAGGAAGGGATGGCACTGCCCAGCGCCACTGCCCCGGCCTGCAGGGTCCGCATGAGCAACCCACCAGATTTCCCTGGCAGCCTGGGTCCCCCACAAGCTCCTGGTCTTTGTTTTCTTTTTCTAAACCCACATGGGCCAGAACCTTTAGCGATTTGGCGCGTTACCTCAGAGGGGCGGCAGTGGGGGGTGGAGGCAGGGCTCAGCCCAAGCCATTTGATATGCATCTTATTTCCTTCATAAGATTAGAAAAGTACAGCCTTGTCTCTCTCTCTCTCTCTCTCTCTCTCTCCCTCCCTTTCTTTCTTTCTCTCTCTCTCTCAATTTCTTTTCCTCACCCAAAGATATGGTTTTACTGATTTTAGAGAGAGAGAAAGGGAAAGAGAGAGAGAGAAACATTGATGGGATAGATTGGATTAGTTGCCTCTCTCTAGTCCATGCCCTGACTGGGAATCGAACCCGAAACCTAGGTATGTGCCCAACCAGGGATGGAAACCACAACCCCCTGGTGCACAGGGTCAACACTCCAACTGAGCCGCCAGGCCAGGGCAGGCAGTCTGGTCTCTTGATGAGCATCTTGGGGCAAAAGCCTTCTTTTAGGGGGTAAAAAAACCAAAACCAAAAAAGTCCAAGTCTGGTCAGCACTATATTTTCCAACTACCTCTTTGAAAGGCTTCGAGTCACACGGGAGGGAGACAAGCCAAGACTCAAATTGCAGGTCTGCCATCTAATAGCCGTGTGGTATCCTCCCTTCTCTGAGTTCCAGCTTCCTCATCCATAAACCAGGAATGGTAATAGCACCGCCTCCCAGGGTGGATGAAAGATTAAATGAGATGTGAGTATAAAATAACTGCTTGGTCCTCTGACCAAACACATAAATACTCAACGGAAGGACTCTCCACAAAGAGCTGAATTAGTTCCTCTTTGTTGATTATTATTATCTTTAGTTTAGCAGGTGACAATTTCTGATCTTATCCCCCAGCTCTGGAGGCCATACCCTGGCTACAAGCAGGTGTCCCTTCTGAGGGTGGCACCTGCCTTCAGCTAGGTGGGGAACAGAGAGGACGAAGGGCAGTTTCTAGCCTGGTGCTGATCCCAGCCCCCGGCTTCCTTCCCTCTGCCTCTGTAACCTGTAGCCTCCAGGGCTCCCTGGAGAGCAGAAGAAGGTGGAAAGGGAGCTGACAACCTCAAGGTAAGGCAGACAATTCCTGGGGTGCCATGGGCTTGAGAAAGGAGGAAGGGAGCGGATTGATCAGGAGGGAGTGGAAGGAGATGAGAGGGAAAGAGGGCGACAGGCAGCAGGCCCCACTCCTCCACCTGCTGCTCTGCACACAAAGCCAAGAATGACGCAGTCCTGGCCGGGTGCAGCTGAGGCTGCGAGGCATAGAGGGGAAGTGGGCATCCAGGGTGGGGAGGGCAGTGGGCAGCAGGGCAGATACTAGGGACCTCTGGATGCCTGACCCTGAATTCCCAGCCCCGTATGTGACTCCTTCATGTGGCTCCTGGACTACTCCTGAAGCCCTGCCCCCAGGGCCAGACCCCTTCCCTGAAAAGGAAAGTCACAGCTGGAGTCAGACATGATGCAACTAGGACATCATTCCAGGCAGCCTCCTCCGAGGGAAGGGCACCTCCCCATGGGGGCGGGGGATGACGAGAGACCCAGACACTGAGCTGACTAAGAGGCCCCAAGTCGGCCCTTCAGCCATAGACCTTGGGCTGCAGTTCTCCATCCCCTCTTCCTCTCATCCTGAAGATGAAGCACAAAATCCTCTGGGGAAGGTGGGAGAGGAAGGCTCAGGGCAACCTTAACCCAGGCCCTGCACAAGATGTTACATATTTATAGAATTACATAAAACCCAAGGCAGACATTGAGACAGATCTGGGCTCCCCATGCCAGGAGGCCCTGGTATTTCCCTGGGGCAGGAAAACCATTAGCAGCCCTGGTCAGTGTGGCTCAGGTGCTTGAAGTGTCATCCCAGAAACCTAAAGGTCACAGGTTCGATTCCCGGTCAGGGCACATGCCTAGGTTGTCGGTTCAGTCCTCCATCGGGGCACGTAGGAGGGGCAACTGATCAGTTTCTTTCTCTCCCTCCCTTGTCCTCTCTCTAAAATCAATAAGCATGTCTTCACGTGAGGATTAAAAAAAAAATACCATTAGTAGTCATCAAGCCGGTGGGGTTGAAGGTAGACCTGAGGGTGGCCTCCAACGGCTCTTGGGGTTCTGCCTCAGGGTCCTACTCTGCCTGGGAGCCAAGAGAAAAAAGGCTTCCCTCCACCAGGAGAAAGGGGACTTGTCCTATATACCAGGGTCATATGGAGGATGTGTCATGGGCCAGGGCCCCCAAAGGGACAAAGCATTGAAAGGGACAGCAGAAGAGGACTGGAGATACTGTGGGACATTTAAGCCCGGCCTCTCCCCATCACCACCAGACCCGAGGACAGCGGGGTGGCCTAACCCGGAGAAGACCGCTAGGTGGCAGGAGAAGCCCAACAATTCATCCAGCCCCACCCGTTTCCCACCTTCCACCCCGCAGCCTTGCTCTCAGCAACCTCTCTTTCTTCCTCCCTTTTCCCTCTAGCCCGCCCATCTCTGCAGCCTGAAAGGGCTTGAAGTCTTTTCTTTTTTCCCTCTGCCTCTGGGAAGGCAAAAAGCTCCCAGTTCTTCTCCTCAAAAGGCTGCTAATAATGGTAATAAGTAGTGCCCGTGGCTGTTAAGATTGAGTACTGAAGAAGTGCTAGATATTTTACTCACACACGAGGTAAATAAACATGCTCTCCCTCTTTTCAAGAGGAGGCAGACTGAGAAAACATTAATATTAATAGACTGCCCAAGATCACACAACTAGCAAGGGTGGAGCCAGCGCTCAAACCTGCATCTGCGAATGCCGGGTGGGGTCCTCTTCCCTTCCAGTGTTAACAGTGGGTATAGGGTGGGAAGGAGGCAAAGGACCCATCAGATGCATCTGAGAAGCTTGTTCACTATCCTTACCACTCCCCCCCCCCCCCCCCCCCCCCCCGATCCGCCCCTTGAGAGCCTACGAGGGTGTCTTAGTCTAGGGGTGAGTGTGAGGTTTGAAAAGATTGTTCAAGTGATTCGGGCTCACAAAACCCGTCCCAGCCGAGACCTCCTCACTCCACCCTGCTACCTCTCGTCCAGGCTCCACATGGTATCCTGGGTCATCCCATCCCCAGTACTGCTTCAGATAAGGATTCCTGTTGCATCTGGTTGCCTCCCAATTCAGGACCAAAGGTGATTCCACCCACAGGACTTTCCTCTGCCGCTGCCTTCCCTTCTGTCTTTGACCTACTCCACTGTATCCAGAAAACACGGGCACATCTCTTGGTGTGTTGGCCCAGTGCTGGGCTGTGGGATGGAGGCCAGGGCAGAAGAGGAACGAGACCCAGAGCCCACCCTCCACGTGCAATAAAAGTTCATCATATCCAAAGCTGGACCTGCAGTCATTTCTACATATGGTGTCCCATTCAAAGACATATGTCTGCTCTGGCCAGTGTGGCTCAGTTGGTTAGAGCATTGTCTCATAAATGGACAGGTCGCAGGTTCGATTCCCCATCAGGGTACATGCCTAGGTTGCGGTTTTAGTCCCTAGTCAGGGCAGGTGAGAATTTAAAAATTAGTTAATTTTTTAAAAAGACATATGCCCATATCCAGAAGAAAAATATATCAATCTCTATTGCAGTTTTCTTCACCAACACTAGGGCACAGAGGAGGGTGGCAGCTGCAGGGAAGGGTGCCAGGAGGTAACACCCAATGCACAGGGAAAGTCCTGGAATTTTTTTTTTTTAATTTGCACCTGAGGACATATTTTCATTGTTTTGTTTTTGTTTTGGGGGAGTTTTTTGTTTATTTGTTTTTGAGAGAGAGGAAGGGAGAGAGAGAGAGAGAGAAACATCAATATGAAACAGAAACATCGAGCCCTGGCTGACGTGGCTCAGCGGATTGAGTGTTGGCCTGTGAACCAAAGGGTTGCCAGTTTGATTCCCAGTTTAGGGCACATGCCTGGTTGCGGGCTAGGTCCCCAGTAGGGGGTGCGTGAGAGGCAACCACACATTGATGATTCTCTCCCTCTTTCTCCCTCCCTTCCCCTCTCCCTAAAAATAAATAAATAAAATCTTTAAAAAAACAACGGAAACATTGATGGGTTGCCTGCCATACATGCCCCTACTGGGGATCAGGTCACAACCCAGACATGTGCTCTGACCAGGAATTGAACCCACAGTCCTTCAGGGCATAGAGTAATGCTCCAACCAACTGAGCCACACAGCCAGGGCCCTAAAACCTTCATTAACTCTATCAATTCCTCACACGGGATAGCTGCTGCTAGATTCTCCTGTCCCACTCCAAACCTTCCAAACCCATCCCAAGCTCGGTCATCACTTTCCCACACTTATTCTTCTCTCCCAGTATAAACCAGCTAGCCTCTCCTATTCTCCTGCCTGTCCCATCGCCCCTTGGTCTACAGAATAAAGGCCCAGAAACAAAGCCAAGTTTTTCAGGCAGGTGGAGAGCCAGGCCTTGCCACCCCCACAGATGAGATGAGATGAGAGGCCCAGGGTGTGAAGAAGGGTGCGGTTTTGGTGCAACCTCTGGTCACTGGACAAAGCCTGCTGATCCTATACCAGCAGCACCTTCCACCTAAAAGATAGTGACGGCACTCATTCTCCCTGATGCCACTGGCACCAAGAGGAAGTGGTGAGTTACGGCTGTATCATATAGTTCACACTCTTATTCCAACCACCAAACTGCCAATCCCTTGAAAAAATTCTGAAGACTGACATTTAGTGGATACCCCTCGCTCCATGCAATCAAGTTGTCCTGTGTGAAAGGTGACAAGGTTGGTTGACTAGAGACCAAGGAAACCAAGCAGCACTCCTAGGAAGGGGGCTGATCTCACATTTCTTCAACCACCATCTTGGTGCATCTACTCAAACTATGCCAGGCCTGAGGGCAGGGAGAGAGTTGAACAGGACATGAGCTCTGTCCCTCACAGTTGAGCAAGCAGGCAGCCACAGGAACACATGTCTTAACAGAGGAAAGAGCATTTGTTTGGCTGGGAGTGACTGGTGAAAGTAAGTTCCGGAGATGACCTTGGAGCAGAACCTTGAAGAATGAGCAGATTTGCAGGTAAGAGGGTGACAGGTGGAGGGGCTGGCATAAAGGGTGGTGGAGTGGCAGGAGAAAGGGGTGCCATGCTCTGAGTACTTGGAGTCATGTATCATGAGCAGAGTGCAGCTTGTGTGGCAGGGGCGGAGAAACAGCCTTGAATGTCAAGTTGAGGAGTCAAGATTTTCTTTTCTTAGGTTGAAATTCATTGAAGATTTTAAGCTAAGGATGTGAACTGAGCACATCGTTACTTTGCAAGGACTTCTAGGACTGCAGAGGGGAAACAGACCAACTGGGAAATTCTTCAGATGAAAAAAGGGGACCACCTAAACTAGGACGTGGCAATTAAGGCACAGCTTAAATGGCAATCAGTGCGTGGGATAACATCGCAGTCAAAATTCCTCTTGGAAGTCTCTTGGAAAGGGGCCTCATTAGAGACCAACCAACCAGCTAGTGCCTATTCGGAGTTAGAATCAACACTGTGCCTTTGGCTGAGCACCAGGTGAAAATGGTTGGTCTTTAGAGCCCATGTGGCACAAGTAGGTACTAGACTCATTACGTACAAGATGCTTGCACTGGGAGAGGCTGGAGGGAGCCAAGAAAGACAGAATTCACTTTCCCCATCTCATCTCCTCTTCGATCACGGGGGCATGCAAAGGAATGGGGAGGGGTATTCCCTGCATTATTCCTATTTGCCAAGTGCTTTCAACAATTTTATTTTTAGAGAGAGAAAAAGAAGTATCAATTTGTTGTTCCACTTATTTATGTGTTTATCAGTTGATTCTTGTATGTGCCCTGACCAGGGATCGAACCTGCAACGTCGGCGTATGGGAACAACACTTTAACCAACTAAGCTACCTGGCCAGGGCCACCTGCCACGTTTATGATAGAAGTCAAGGAAGTTAGGTATGTGCATAATGAAATAGCACTGAGAGGTAAGATGGGACAGCCTTTGTGAGAATTAAAGTGGTGGTTAAAAGCAGAACACAGGAGATGATGTAGGTGGTTTCAGGTTTTGGGAGTAAAGAGAGTGGGGGGTGGTAGTTTAATTTGGGGTTCACTGTTTCCAAAAGAATGCCTTTCCTTCCATGGCTTTATCACCCAAGTCAGAGAGGACTAGTACCTACCCTTCCAAACCAATCCTCACTAATGTGAAAAACTTATCTGAAGTAATGAAAACCGGTCTCTACTTTCAAAGAGATGCACACTAACACTCTTGACTGATGTCAGCCAAGTATCCCTATGATTGACAGGCTGTGTCCAGTTGGTGGTGATTAGAGTATTTGAATCGCTGATTCTCAAAGCATTTTCCCTTGCAATGTTCACAATTTCTAGCTTTGAGCACCTTTTCTTCCAAAAGGGAAGAAAACTTTCATCAGGAGTTCACGCTGTCATACTGACAAACAGCTGTTGCACCCCGTCGCAGGCCTGGGACTCGGAGCTGACTGGGGACTAGGAACTCCCAGACTCCCTCCTTGGGACACTAGCTGATCCCCGGGAAACGCGACTCCTGAGAACTCTGGTTTACCTTCCCCAGCATGCTTCCCACACCGAGGACGCAGAGAACTTGCAGAAACCTCCCCGGAATTTGCCAATGTGGTACTCTCAGTGGGGAATTTGGTAAGGGATTGGATGGGAAGGTGAAGAGGGGATACCTGAGTGACTCCAAGGACACAACAGTTGTCAGAGAGACATCTTGGTCTTTTCTCTCCAAGCACACAGGCTCAAGAGGGAATGGGCTACAAAGGCAGAGGGATGCTGGCTAAACTTACAGAAAAACCTGCGCTGCCAGCTTAGGCAAATACTAGGAATGACTATGTTCTAAGATAAATATGAGGTCTCCCCTGAGTAGAGCCCCACACCGCTGTTCACCAGGACAAAAAGGCTCAGGCGTTTGGTCCCAGAAAGCTCTCTGGAATTCTCCTGCACTTCCTAAGGAAGGAGAAGGCAGCTTCGAGCGCTGGCCAGCAGGCTCCAGAATTCCTCCACGCCTCTGGATGCGCTCTGGTTCCCCAGTCCCTAGCCGTGAGTCATCTGACCCTAAGGGCACAGTGTGAGGAGTCCTATGAAATGGGGGAAGAGACTAGAAAACACACACTAGAATAACATGAAATAATTTCTAAACATTTTTATTTCAAATCTCTTCTCAGCCCTCCCCAAAAAGACATGAGTCAGTACAGCAATCATAAAAAGGAGATACAAACACAAGGGTCAAATGTCTCCCGCACTGACACTTACAAAAAACCGGGAATTGTACATGGGGTTCCAAACAGGACTTGCAGCAGCTACTAATGTCCCTTTACAAGAGTCAAACATGCCTATTAATACAATATATACAGACACCCCATTCTGGAACTAATCTACAGGGACATCCCAACACCCACCCCTCTAGCCCCAGAAAAATACCAAAACACACCCAAAGTGCATTTGTTTTGTTTATATCAAAACATCTTTCCCCACCCCACCCTCAGGCCCTCCCACCCCATTTAAGATTGGCCTGCAAGTCTATTTTAACCATTTAGTAATTTTTTATAGTTTATGAAAATAAATTATACAGTAACTATTTTAATAAATTAAGCACAAAAAGGGAGAGGAAAGGAGGAAAACGAAATGGGAGGATAAAAGCCAGGCCACGCTTTGGCTTGGAGGAGGGTGGTGGGGCGGGGCCTGAAGGACAGAAGCGGTGCAGGGGTGTGGCTCCCCACTGGTGAAGAAATGACAACCACCCGAGCCCAGAATGACACCCCTCTTGAGTTTCTTAAAAACAACCAAAAAATGTACAGCAGTGGCTGTGCCACGGGCAGCACCAGTTTGGGCATTCCAATGCCTGGCCTGCCCACGGAGCGGTGCCTGGGTTGCGCCTGTCCCTTGGAATAGGTTCTGGGCCGAACTGTGAGGGGCCGGTCCCTGTTCGAGGGAGCACCAGGGATAGTCAGACCAGCCTCCCCACTCCACCTGAGCTGGGCAGGGGCTTAGGACGCAGTTCCGAGCAGAGCTGTGCGGTCTGTGATTATCCTGGGTTCTGATCAAGAGTGTCCTAAGTTTTCCTTGCACTCTGTCACCAGGAGCAACTATGATCGCAGTCCAGCTGCAACCAGACATGCATGTCTTCCCACCACAGCCGGCTGCTTTTTGCCTGCCCCTTGACGCCTCTTGGCCTCGGGGGTGGGGGGGCGGTAGAGGGGCGGGGAGGGAGCAGTTCCAGGTACCCTCTAAATGAGATGGAATGGGTGTGAAGGCATGTCACAGACTCAGCATGCAGGACTGGCTTTCCAAGAGGTAGATGGGACTGGGGAGGGATGGGAGAAAGGGTAGAGAGGACAGAAGGGGAGCAGGAAGAAACTGGATAGCACCTACCAGGAAGGTCTGGAAGGATGAAAAGGACAAAGACAACATGGAATCTGCATGTAAAGAAAGATCTTTCCCTGGCAGATTAGAGTCAGTATTTTAAATACAATTAATTATTCTATATTTCTAACTGCAGCACCTGAGTCCCCAGTGTCTGTCTCTGTGGTCCAACCCATCTCACTCCTCCGAGGCTTTGCTCTACACCTTCTCAAGGCCTCCTGTCATTTTGTGCTGAGCAAGAAGGCTCCAATGTCAAAACAAGATAGATCATGGAGACTGGCAGACTTGACTTTGCCGTGTTGAGCTTTGTGGCCCAATAACCCTATCACGATCATGGGGGGAAGGGGGAAGGGTCACACTTTTTTTTTTTTCTTTTTCTTTTTTAATAAAAAAGGTTTTACTCCCCAGGAGCAAATAAATCATTTTGAACTACTTATTGATAAACACTGCTGCAGTGAAAAGAAAGATGGCTACATGTATGCAATAGCACAAATTCAGTGTAAGAACAGCTGTGTTGACAATTAAGAGATAAAAATCGTTTATCCATTCCCCCTTTTCCCACAGACACAACCAAGAGGATTCCCATAGGGAAAACGTCTAACTCAAAAGCTCCTCCCTTAGGGACAGGGGGCATGTCATTCTTTTAAAAGTGGAAAACAAATGGCAAGTACCCACCAGAGGAGATGCTCTCAACACCCCCACCGGTGGTGAGACTTCTCAAATGAAGACACACGCACAAGGCGCACCCGACTCCCAGCCCGCCCTCCAGCAGCCACAGCGCTCGTTCCCAGCGCCCGGTCCTCCAATCACGGGGCTCACGGCCACGGGAGAGGCAGCAGGGCAGAGACGGATGGAACCCAAGGGGAAAGCTCCTCCCATGCCCACACCCTGCTGGGCCCTGAGGGCTCCTAGCAGGCCTTGCTTTTCTTGGGGCTCTGGGGTGAGGCCCGAATGGGCTGGCTCCCCAGGGCATCCAGCTTCACTCCAGTCTCTCACACCCAGATCTAGGACCACTAACCACCCTCGCTGTTCCCCAGTTCTTCTTGAATGTGCACTGTAGGGGGACCTGCAGCTATTTCAACATCACTTCCAACTTTAATAAGGGGCCTACATAACCACTAAGTAAAAATGAAGAAAGGAGGCGGAGGAGTGTCAACTGGGCCGAGCTCCCCAGCATGCTTTTCTTCACGGGAAGCTGATGGCTGCAGCCCCCGGCTCACGTTCCAGTGAATATACGCGCACTCTAATGAGGCACAGGCTGGTGACCCGACCAAGGTCCTCACCAATGGTCCCAAACTCCCAGCTGTCACCCATTTACCTAGTCCCTACGCCAAAGCTCCTGCCCCCATTATTCCTGTGCTCCTACACAAGGTTCAAGTAACGGCAAGTTGTAGCAGTAGTTGTCACTAGCTCACAGTGGTTCACACCGTCCTGAGAAGGTTTACAGCAGATCAACCACAAACAAGTGGGGGTTACACAGGCAAGGACACAGGGTACTGACATCATCTACCCACAACTTAGAAATCAGTGAGGGGTGAGAAGCTTCTCCAGTTTGTGACTTTAGAATACAATCCAAAAGGAGTAAGTACCCTAAGCAGACTGCATTTCAATGAGCACTGCACAGAACTGGCCAAGGGGAGGCGGGCCCGGCCAGCGGGGATGAAGGGAAGTGCTGACCACGGGCCAGCTGCTCTGGCCGTTTCCTCTGTGACCAGGCTGGTACCTCCGCTCACCCCTGCCCCCACACCTCCTGAGGGAGCCCGTCTCCCCTTGCACAACTCTGCCTTGTAGCCCACGCCACCGAGGAAAACTAGGTTGCAGCCTGGGCTAAGCCGAGTAACTAAAGCACAGATCACAGACATAGGTAACCACCACCCTTCCCAGGAGAAGAAAGGGGGACAGGGCTGTTGGGTCACCTCAGTGGGTTTGGATTCCTACCTGAGTGTAGGAATTTTCCCATGGAAACCTGGTACCACAGGGGGTCCAGGGGCTCTGCCTTACTCAGCCAGGCTGCACTGACAGCAGTGAGGTCCTTGGCCAAGGGCAGAACCAAGCTGACTTTTGGCTTTGGACTCCACTTTACCATCATAAGCTCTCCGCATTCAGACCTGCCCAATGACTAAGAAGTTTCACTCTAGACCACTGCACCGAAAATGGGTTCTTAAGTGCTTCTGCTCTTACTTGGGGATGTGCACACCGCGCAGATTTCTGCTTCCAAGCTTTTGGTTCATGTGTTTCTCAACTCGCTGCGCTGCCCGAGCCTACACCACAAAGCCTCACTGCCCCGGAGCTTCCCTACACCACCTGGTCTACCCTGATACTACCCACTCTGGATTTCTTTAAAGGCGGCCCCGATTCTCGGCCACGCCGAGTCATTCTCCAGTTGCTTCCGGTGTGGCAGTCACCTAAAAGCTTCTGAAGGCCAGACACCATGTCTCCTGTTTCTAGTGTTTCCCACAGTATCTAGCCCAGAGCCAGGCAAACACACACTAAAAATAGTTTTAAAATTATGGGTAGCAAAAATGGTTAAAAAATAAAATCCCAGGTA
>PVJD01017644.1:0-16915 GCA_004026545.1 Mormoops blainvillei | reverse complement strand
AGGCCCAAGTCTAGAGGCGAGTTTTCCTGTGACAGCTGTCTGTGTAATCCCCCATTCGTCTCTCCCAGCCTTCCCTTTAAATCACCCCTGGAACACTTTGTGCTTACTCTTCCCACACCCAGGTGCCTGAGCCTCCTCTTTCCATCCTGAATGACATTCCACCCCTCAGAGGAGGGAAAGAGTGCAAAGATGAAATGCTAATCCTGACCCCACCATAGTCGGGATGTTTGGTCCTGAAAAAAGAAAGAAATGATTCAGGGTTAAGAGGAATGGGAGGAGGAAATATTAAGGCTGACAAAATAATAATTAAAATTGATAAATCACTATGTAGTTTGTATGCAGTTTGAAGCTTTGTTGTACATTGGAACTACCTACAGAGCTTTTAAAACCCTCGATGCTTTGGACACATCCCAGACCAAATACATCAATCTCTGGGGCAGGACCTAGACATCCCCAGCAATTAAACCCAACCTCTCAAATTGTGCTGTGTGAACCAGCAGCATTGGCCTCACCTGAGAGCTTGTTAGGGAAGCAATAGTCTGAACCCCTACTCCAGACCTATTGAATCAGAATCTACATTTAAGGAGAGCGTTGGTGATGAATATACACACTGAATTTTGAGAAGCACTCTTTAGCATTCTGGTTGTCAAATATGTATGCACCTTGGATCACCTGGGGCACTGGAAAATATCACTGATGCCTCCACTTAAAATCTTGTTCAGCCACACGCTCATGTAAGTATTGAAGCAAACATCATTAAAATGTACTGTATCTTCAATAGCAATTATTGAACTGGCAAACATCCAAAGTTTTATTGGAACTGAGCCATGACCACTTAATTATATGTATCCTATTGCTGGGTGTGCACTACAATGACAGTTAGTAGGTGAGACAGAGTTCACGTGTCCTACAAAGCCTGAAATATTTACTATTTTGTCTTTTCCTGAAATGTTTGCTGACCCTTGTCTATAGTGACATGCCCTTAAATTTACCTAAGCTGCCAGATATTTTTAACATTCCAATTGTTATAATATGTTCAATATGCTCATTGTAGTTTTACCATCAATTTCCCTACCACCACAATCCTTTGGTAGAGAAGAAAGCAATTCCTTTAATTAATTTAGACTAAGATAGCAATGACTTAATTCATTATCTCAGCAAAAATAGTATGGCTGACTATTGAGTACTAAGCCAACAGTCATTTTACCCCCTGTTGCTTACTAAGAGAACACTAAATTTTTCAAAGTGACAATGTGTCTGGTTCCCTGGCACAAATCATAATTAGTCCGAATCAATCATGAAAGTTTTTTTTTTCTATTCAAGATGCTTGTTTTGGCAGTCTCTCCTGCTGATAGGGTTGATTACATGACTGGGTTTTGACTTAAGTTGCATATAAAAATAGCCTGGATTTCTTGATTAAATTTTACTTGCTCGATAAATCTTTGTGAGAAGTAATCATTTTGTTCCTATTCTTGTCATTCTGATTGTGATATTGCTAAGAGAGTGTGATGCCAGGTACTAGGGCAGCCACTATATAACCAAGAGGACAGGGCCAAGAGAATCGCAGAACCCAGTGTAGAGTCCTGTTATAACCAAAACAGAGGCATGAACTGTGATGCTTCTTCCCCACCCCACCTCCAGCTTCTTGATAAATACAGTTAACCTTGTTGCTTAAGTGCCTTTGTGGACATTCTGTTAGTTATGATTCTTATATCTAACAGATAAAGAAGACTATAAGGAGAAGGCATTTTTCAACATCATACTGGAAATATCAGGGGGAACACTTCGTAAAGTATATGATTATCTAACATTACACTGTACACCTGAAGCTAATATAAAATTAAATTGACTGTAAGCTGTAATTGAAATTTTTTTTAAATTAAAAATATTAAATTTATCTTCTTCCCCAGTTTTTAAATACTCAGCATTTGCCAAGTGCATGCTATATGTTAGATATGGTTTCTGGTGCTTTCCAGACATTTTCTGTGTGTCACTCTAACAACAATCCTGTGAAACATAGATGTCCCCTATTTTACCTCTAAGAAAATGGTTTCAGAGTAGTGTCGCTGTCTGGAACCACACAACTAGTAAGTGATGGAGTCAGAACCATCTGGTTTCAGAGGCGTCAATGTCTTTGCATGGTTTCTACTCTTCCGTCATCTCATTTTGGGGGACTATGTGATCCATATCACATAGGTGATTAGATTTAAGCAACAGGTCTGTGAAATGGGTCCCTTCATTCCAGTTTTATAAATAACTGGCAGTTAGGTTTGTAAGTGGTGTTTGCATGTTCCTTTCTGGAGTTCAGACCCAGAGTACAAACTCTCTGTCTTGTGTTCAGTCCCACATGACCTATTTCCCCTTCCACGTTCACTAAGTACACAGGTCTCTAACTCTCATCTCCATCTCACCTTGAGGCTGCCCTCCCTACCTTTAATTCATAGTCTGACTTCTGAAAGAGTGAATTCATTGTTTTAAGTTTTGAAATTCCTAATGACATCCACAAAGTTCAGAAATCAAAACATGTATAACAATGTATAATGAAGCCTTTTTCCTAACATTGTCCCCCAGTTTCCCAATTTTCTCCACTTTCTAAAAGGTAATTTTCTTAGAAATTTTCTGCATATCATCACAAATACCTGTTTAGCGTCTATAAAAGCATATATAGATATACAGCATCCTTATAAGAAATATAGCATAATACATAAACCTGCATTTTTCTTTTCTTCTCTTTAGCAACATGAATAATGAATTTTTAACAGTCGATTTTACATACTGTTCACTAGGGACACTCTGGGACTTGAGATTCTTCCTGTTGCCTCTTATGCCACGACAGCTACCAATCCCTCCCTCTCTGGTTGGTTTCATTCGAATGTCCTGAATACAAATCTTAACACTTTTCAAAAAAACTGCATCTAAATCGAATAGGTTTTACTTTACATAAGCTGTACGCCGCCTTGCAAAGAAAAATAGTATCTGAGGTGACAAATATGTAACCAAACTGTGTCCCCTTCTTCTTCTTCTGGCTATATCATCTTCAACTGGTAGTAAAATAAATTAAATCGGCACCGGTAATGCACAGAATAAATATTGTTGTTCAGCAAAGTGTCCACCCCCTAGTGACAGTTTTCAATGTAATAACTTACTTCTTGTATAGCACTTTCCAATTTGCATGTGTTCTGTCTTTTTATTTTCTCCAGAAGTTTGAGCTTCTTATTCCTACTTTAGAGGTAAAGAAATTTTTTATTTTTATTGAATTTATTGAGGTGACATTGGTTAATGAAATTATATAGATGAAGAAATTAAAGATGTTAAGTGACTTATTTGTTAGTCCAGCCATTTTCCCTAGATATCCAAGTGAATGATAAGGAATCACGTCAATGGTGAAGAACTTCCAGGTATACAACCACCTCTCTGTTGAGTGCCCCAACTTTCAGGTATGCTCTGAACAAGGCAGCTTTTGGAGTTAAGATTGTGGTTTTTATCCCTTGTCTGATAGCTCTTCCTTCCCTTTCCTTTCATGCTTGTTCAAAGAAAGGTAGAAGCCACATGAGAGCTGGATATACATGCTGCTGGGCCCTCCTCAGCAGCACAGCTGGGAACATTATCCACTTCCAAACCTCACAGGGTAGGTTCTGAAATAGTTAATCAAAGACTGTAAAACATTCTCAATTCTACTCCGAATTATGAATACTCCTTCAAGCCTTGAAACACTCAAATTCTACTCACAAACTGTCAAGAAAATCTGAAACAGAAAATCCAACATTTTATAAAAGGGCAATGAATATTTTTGATAAATTGTACATACTGAATTTTGGTCTAAAACCCACCTTCTGTGCAAAACATGTCCTCAGGACTCCCCTCTGAAGCGGTTGTTAGAACTCTCTGGCAGCTTCAGACTATGTTTATTACTTGTATAATTTTAGTCTGATAGAAAATTACAGACCTGTTTATGATTCTTTCTTCATTAAACAAATCTTTTACATTATATTATGCTTAAGATTCTTATAAAAATGTTGTTTAATTCTTACATAAATACTTGATTAGGCAGATAGAAATTTGTGCCAGTGTGAGTGTAATTGTCAACCACTAATTTTCAGTCCCTAAAGCACCAATCTACCAAGTCTTGTAATCATTGCCCTTTTGGCTGCTTTTTCAGTAAGATAAAGGACTGTTTAAATGGCTTACGGTGGCATAAATTGGGTTTATTTGTTTGAATGATAATTATAATATTAGTCTGGAGTTCAAGTGAATTTTTATTTGCTCTGCTGACATCAGGGGTAAAAAATAATTCTATTTCCCAAAGAAATAAATCTGTCATCATCTTATTATTTAGATCATTGTTACTTAAATTGAAAATATTTACTCTGTAAAATGAGCTCAGCTCACTTTTGACTATACCTTTAACATGATGGGAAAATTGAATTTTCTAGGAAAGTAGCCAGACAGGTTCAAAATGTCTTATATATCAGGTCAGGTTGCTTTTTGATTTGCTCTGATGCTAGACCTCTTGGGTTGAATCCCAGCTCCAATGTTTACATGTTAAATGGCCTTGGGTTTATTATTAGGTAACCTCTCTGGGCTTCCATTTCCTCATCTATAAGTGGAAATGGTAATTAATATCTTCATTACTGGGTGTGAATTAACTGAATTAATTGTGGGTTATTTGAGTTACTACAGGTAGCATAAAAACTTGGTTTTGTAACTCCATTTTGGTCTAAGCCCTGTTTTTAAACCTTCAAAATAAAAGTCCGTTTTCTTTGACTTTTTTTTGCAAGGAAAATAGGGTGTTAGTCAGCAGAGTTTTGATTTCCCAGCATGCCAAAACCCCCACTCATAACCAAAGATAATGAATTAGTAGAGTAAGAATAGAAGTTTAAAATAAGTATATTTAATATCCCCAGACAGTAAAAATATATTGCATCCACAAGATACTAAACTAGAGATCACAGAAATTAAAACATTGATTGTTGAAATAAAGTAGTCAATAAATGGACTGAATAACTGCATGAGCATCTCTAAAGAGCAAGTTAGTAAGGTGCAAAATTAAGCAAAGTAATCCTCCCAAAATATAATAAAATAGGACCAACGGATTACAGAAATTGCAACCTGCTAATAAGTTTTGAAAATGAAGTAGAGGAGAAATATCAGGGAACGCTTTGTAAAGTGTATGTCTAACTACTATGCCGTACACCTAAAACCAATACAGAATAATATTGAATAAACTGTAATTGAAAAAAAGGAAAATAAAAAAACACTACATACAAAGCAAAATTCCCAAATAAATAACATGTAGAAAATATATGAAAAATAGAAATATTATATAATAAAGAATATAATAGATGGGAAAATTCTCAGAACTGATCAACACAGGAGTCTTAGCTTCCCTTCTTAGAAAACAGTGCCTGAGGATCAGTTTAAATGTTGTTGAAGCGCTGATTTAGTCAGAAGGCATGAACCCAAAGCGATGAGGGTGGGAAAAAGTAGACCATTAGGCAGGGAAAGATGTAAAGAAATGGGATCTTATGTGTTATTGTACTGGCTACTACTTCACAATGAACCACAAAGATTGAGCAGGCACAATGGACTTGTCCATTGGACGGCAAAAGTATGCCTCAGATCAGTTGACAGTGTGAAAGGAGGTGGCAGTATTTATTTTCCAGGCTCCCTCCTGCCTCCCATTTCTCATTGGTCAAAGTTCACCCCTCAGAAGCTTCTCCCACACTTCAGAGAAGCATTGTTTAGTCCGGTATCGTCTCCTGAGGAAACTAGATGCTACACTCTGTAGTGTAACCATTTCACCTGAGTCAGGAAGTAGAGGTGAGAAGCAGCAGTGAAAGGCATGGAGTGAGGCTTTTCTGGATTGTATCCCAGCTGATTGTTGAAACCCTCTTATAGTGCATCATCAGTGCCAACAACTCCACCAGGCAGAAAGAAGGAGATAGTCAAGGATGACATGAAGGTACCCCCTGTCCAATGCAGTCCACAAATGGAAAAGGTGTACTGAATACTAAGGAGGACAGTTTTTAAAAAGTGTTTCGCTCACAGAGTATAATACGTATTTCAGATAACTAGGATTGAAAAAAATAACTAAAAACCTTCAGAGAGACAAAACAATACCTGTAAATGATTAAGAATGTGATGCTAGAATTTTTACCAGCATCATTAGGTAAAGGAGACATGGAGCAGTATCTTCTATGTACTGACAGAAACTAACTTTGTCCTCAGATTTCCAACACTTTATTCAGCTATCACTCAAGCGTGACAGCAAAGTAAATATCAGGCAGAAATAATTCAGAACATCTTAAGCATTTAATCAGGAGAAAAATAAATCTAAGTGGAATTGAGATACAAGAAGAATGGTGAATCAAAAAGATCACTAAAAGTTAGTTTGGGGATAAATAAGTGTTGACTATTAAGAAACGATGTTGGATAGCAATCTAGATCCGACTTTCCAGATGATATTGACATGATAGCTAGAGTTGAATGGGGAATAGAGTGCAGAAAATTAAAAGCTTGCTAAGTTTTTAGTTTTGTTGAGAGGGAAGCCTATAAACTGCAATTAATTCTAGAGAGTTGAAGAAAATCTTAAGTGATGACTTGATTAAATTCAATATAATTCCAATAAAAATCCCAGGTAGAATTTTCACAGTACTTGACAAGCTAATTTTAAGCATTTATATTAAACAGTGTAGTGGCAGCTTTTGCTCTACCAGACATCAATATATGTTACAAAGTCATTGGAAATAAAACAGTGTGATACAGACACAAGCAGAGACGAATATACTGGTGGAAAACTACCATCCAGAAAGGGCCTTATCACATATGGGAATTGAGTATATGATAACAGTGACATTGTAAATTAAGTAAGGATAGATCACTCAATAAATGATTTTGAAACATATGACTATCCATTTGGAGAAAAAAAAGAATATAATCTTACATCAAACTAAGAGATGGACTTACTGGGAAGCAAAGGAAGCTTAAACCTGAGGGTCCCTGTTAATAACATGAAACCTGCAAACATCTGAAGGCCCTGGAGGGGTCCTAAGAATGTACTTGGTATAGGAATGTGGATTTAGTCAGTGAAGTGTTTTTATGTGGTTGATGGTAATTTCTGTGTATAATTAGGATATCATGACTTGTTCTAGTATGTAGGAATGGCTTCCAGGAATATCTCTGTTGCCTATGGAACTAATGCACCTAGAATATAAAGTTGCAGAATAGTGGTCATAGCAAAATATTAATGTGTTGCATGATACCTGCACTGGAAGAACGTAATAGTGGAGGAGAAACAAGGTGTTAGAAATGTAAAATCTCTCCTATCAGGAGAAGATTTGTAATACACTTTATAAAATTATAAACGTATGTGTCTTTTTCTTTTTTAGGAAGACTGTAAAATAGAATGTATTGGAATGCCCGAGTCCATTGGACATAAACCTGTTGCAGTCCTACAAAGAGAAAAGCAGCTGAATGTGAGACAGACGAATATTTTATGCACACCAACTATCAGGAGTGTGCAGTTTTAATCAAGCATTCTTGAAGGAAGTGTAAGAATATTTAAAGCTCTTTTGGAACAGTAAAATTCTCTTTTGATTGGAAAACAGGAAGACCTAAAGTACTTTGCCACTGCCTGTATATCCTTTTGCTTTTGCTTTGACACAAGGAAGGACAAAAGTAAGACAGATATCCAGAGCCCTACTTTGTGCTAAACATCACAAGGCAGGATGAGGGGCCAGTCTTCTCATATTAATCTAGACGCTAAGAAAATAGGGTCATTACTGTATCTCCCTCTTACTAGATCAAAAACTAAATGGTGCTAGTGCTTTTGATGCAAAGTTGCTTAAGAGCTCAGGAGCCAAAGCCAGTCGCCCAGCGAAGGAGCGGCTAAGAAATACTGAGTTAATTTCACTCTACTTAAACAAGGGGAGTGGGAGGAAAACATTAGATCAAACTGTGATTGAGAATAATTAAAAATTAATGAGAAAAATATCTACCTCATTTCTCTCAGTGTTAGTGACTCTATCCCTTCCTCTAGATTATATATCCTATTTTCACACCATATATACTTTATTGTTATATTAGTTCTTTAAATAAAGGGCTTGAGGGTTATAGAAGAAGCATAATTGGAGGTGAAATTCAGCTACTTTCTTTTCAATTTATGGAATTCCTTTGGTGGAAACATGATGACATAAACCAGGCACCAACATCCAGCTAGTGGCACCAACAGCTACTCCATGACCCTGGTGTCCACTGGCAGCACTCTTGTGGATTTCTCAGCACATCACTTGTTTCATTCAGGGCACTTAATTGCAAACAGCAGGAACTTACTTTAACTCCATCAAAACAAAATTTATTGGAAAGGTATACAATGCCTTGAAGAATTCACAGGAAGTCTGGAGAATCAGGAGTGAAAAACAGGAAAGAGCAGAGGGAAGTTGGGATTTCAGAGAGCCAAGGTGATGCCAAAGAAAAACAACTGGGTAAGGACTGTCTGCCACCAACACAGACAGCAAAATAAATTCTAAATTCTCCCAATTCTTTTCATCACTACCTCCAGATACAAAGTCCTGAGAGCATTTCATTTTGTTTTCTTCTCCAGATGCCAGGGATCAAAGAAAATAATTATTTCATTTTTCATCTGCTGATACAATGGTGAACTTCTTAAATAAAAGGGTCTTTGAAGGCTGGACAGCTAAGGATTAAGTGATGTTCATTATAGCATCAATGAAGACAAAGTTTTGCCAGACTTTTGGTCACATCCAACTACATATGCCTTCTCCAGCAAAAAGACAGACTACAGAAATAGTGCTGTAGAAATTCCTGAATTTATGGGACGGATGCATAGGAAATCAAAGGCTAGAGGTTCCACCACCTTTACCTGCCCTCCTTAGTACTCCAACCCTATAGACAGTGCGTCTGCCCCTTAACAGAGATTTTTAGGAGAATGAGTTTCAGCAATAAAGTATGGTGTGCTAATTGATATTTAACAACCAAATCTTGGTAGGTGGGGAAGGAACTCTGATTTGTAGTTTGACAACTCCTGTGGTGTAAATACTTCCATCATGGCTGATTTCAAAGACATTGTGTTTGATAATTGGATCACAAAATCCCTGAAAATGGAACAGTTAGCTTTTGCAGGCCAGTACAAGGTTACTCCAGCGTACCACTGAGTAGATACGAGTGAGGTAAAGAACAGGATGTAAGATGAAAATGAAAACTGCCAAAAGATATTTGTAAAAATATTTGAAAAGAGAAAAGGAGATAGGTAAGAAATCAAAAAGTAGGAAAGAAGGAAATCAGACTCAGAGTTTCAAGAACCATCAACTGGAAAGTTCTGGGAGATGACGCAGAGAAAAGTGGACTAGGATAAGTGAAGGAAAGAGTGCCACGAAAAAACAAGCGGGAGAAGCTATCACTCTCGATTTATTTTGAAGATGCTTTTCAGAAAAGAGCACCAGAAAGGAAGTTAAGGGCTACATCTATTTACTGTATTTTGCTACAAAAATGCTCCATAACTACTTTAAAACACAATGGCTTAAAATAATAACCATTTTTATTGCCCCGAAGCATTCTACGGTTTGACTAGGCTTACTCATGTATCTGCAGTCACTTTGAATTGGGGAGGCCATTCTGTTGGCCTTGACTGGACTCTTTCACATGTCTGAGAGTCAGCTAGCTCTTGGCTGATGTAAGATGACCTCACCTCTTCTCCATGAGTTTCTCTTATCCTTCCAGCAAGCTAACCTGGACATTCTTTCATGATGAAGCAAAGGTGCAAAAGAGAGCAAAACCAATCATACGAAAGGGCAAGTGTAAATATGCACAGGCTTTTCAGACCTCTGTTTGCATCATACTGTCATTCTCTTAGGCGAAGTAAGTCACCCGGCCAGATCCAAAGCTAGACTGACAGGCATCTACAAAGTTATAGGCAAAAGGTACAAATATAGGGAAAGAATTTGCTATATATAGACTGAATGTTTGCATCCCTCCAAAATTCATGTGGAAACCTGATTCCCAATGGGATGGCATTTGGAGGTGGGGCCTGTGGGAGGTGATTAGGTCACGAGGGCAGAGTGGGATTAGAGATGCCAGAGAGCGCCATTTTCCCTTCCACTATGTGAACACGCAGCAAAGAGAAGTCCATCTACGAAGTAGGAAGCAGGGTATTACCAGACACTGAATCTGCTAATACCTTGATCTTAGGCTTTCTAGCCCCCAGAATTGTGAGAAACACATTTGTTGTTTCAAAGCCACCTAGTCTGATATTTTCTTATAGCAGACTGAACTACTAAGAAACCACTACTCAGTACCATTAATGCAATCAATATACCATATAAGGTATTACGGAAACAACAGTGACATGATCTTCTCATTCCTCATAGAACTCATAGTTAGATGATGCAGAAAATTTAAAATATTTAAAATGTGTGTTTTGCCATGTGCATGTAAATGAGAGCTGGGTATAGAAACCAGAGGGTATCGGAAGTGAGATTGAAAGGTAAATGAGTAACATGCATCTTTTCTTTATAACCAGCATTTCCTGAATGTTTACAACATGCCAGGCAGTAGTCTAACTGTTCAGTATGTATTACTTCGTTTACTCCTAACACCAACTTATGAGGTATCCCCATAGTGTATGTGTGGAGATTGAGGCACAGAGGGGTGAATGCATGTAGCCCAAAGTCACTTAGCAAGGAACTGGCAGCGCTCTAAGCTCCACCCTGGCAGTTTAGCCAGATCCCAGTGCATGTATTTGAAATACGAAGGAAGCCAGAGATTGAGTGTAAGTTTCAAAGATTTGTAGAGCGAGTAGGTAGAGCAAGGAGCTGAATTAATAATGAAGACATGGAGATACCATATCTTTCCCCAAGTGAACCACTCCACAAGTATTTACTGAGCCACACCCGGCACTCTCTTCTGTGTTAGGCACCGTGAGGGCTGCGAGTCTCATATGGGGCAGAGTCCCCACCCTCAAAGAGTTCACAGTCGAGTTGGGGAAGCAAAACGCACATGAGGACACAACCAGAAAGCAACATGCAACTACATCAAAAGATGGTGTAAATTGTGCAGGGCTGAGTAATGGTGAGGGACTGGAGGAATTAGGAGGCAGCAATGAGCAAGGCTAAGGAGTGGGGGTGGGAGTACTGTATAACAAGACACACTAGGTTAATGGAACTGTCCAGAATTCAAATGAGCCTGAAACAAAAAACTTGGACTCCACAGTGAGAGATTAAATACTGTTGGGAGGGGATCCTTAATGATCAGTAGGAAACTCAACTAAAGTCATCTTCCTGCACATTTATTTACTTTTTAAATATTGCACTCCAATTCCTTCCAAAATGCATTTCTCCTGGGCCTCTCATGTCAAAAGAATGCTTTCTTGTGGCAATTTATCCTTGTGACTCCTGGGAAGGGCAGTGTGGACTGCAAAGAGGGAAAGGGATGATGTTGGAGAAGAGAAGAGCTCGGTGGTCTAGAGCATCATCTCTGGAGCTGGTCTGCATTCAAATCCCTTGTTGACTTTGCCAGCTGTGGGACTTTGGGCAACTTACTTAACCTCTCTGTGTCTGTTTCCTCATTAGGTTGTGATCAGGATTCATATGATTTAATTCATGTCAAGCACATAGAACAGGGCCCAGCACTCAGTAAACAGTCCTATATAATTGCAATGCAAGTAATAACCAGATCTTAAAAGTGCATATTAGTGAACTTTTCTCTTACGTTTCCATGTGGCTGACCCTGTCCCTACTCACCCTGGGGCAGCATCTGCCTGGGATGGGGGAAACGGAGGGCTATGATTTGGGATAGAATCAGAGAGAAGGTAGTGTTTTCATTTGAGATTGAAATGAAAAAATATTTTTTGAGTTGAAGCCATTATCTTGAAAGCCACGCTTTTTTGTGAGAACCATTTTCTTAAGTTCCTTTGGCTCAGACTTAGCATATCAAAAACATATCCTGAGAGCTGAAGCCACATTGTTCTTGCAGAGCAGACAGGACATTCTTTCAACTGGGGCATCTGGAATAGGAGACTTGTTGCCACAGGCAAAGGTGGGGTATGAGGGAGTGGAAGTAGACCCTGGGGACTGTGGGAAGAGGGAGCCCCTGCTTCCTGAACCAAGCCTGGGAAGGGGTATATTGAATCAGTTGAGAGAATACCAAAGGTTTAGGGGCTTTTGCTCCTCCTCCCATTGGTGACTCTCTGAGGGACACTTGTCCAGGGCCTCCACATAATCACACGTTACCAAGAAAGAGGAAAGGCAAAGAGAAGGAAGGGACCCAGAAGCCCAGCTTTGTCCAGAGGAGGTGGGATGTGTGGCTGAGGCCGAAAACCTTCCCCGTGCCCTTTTCCAGGAGGCGACAGCATGGGCTCTGGGGTCTGCAGCTCACAGCCATTAAGAAAGGCCAAGGAAGCAGGCAGAGGACAGGCCCCAGCAGCTGCAGGCCTTGGCAGCAGGCTCTAGCAGAGTGGTAGGGCCCAGATGTGAGCAAACGCTGGCCTGACCTGGCCCCAGGATCAGCCTCAGGCCAGAAGGTCCAGCTGCCCCTCTGCCGTGAGGACGTACACAGTTCCTCTGCCACACACCCAGGCGCCCCCATCTCAGTAAAGAAATACAGCGAGGAGGCATTCTGACAGAACATTTTCAGTCTAAGTAAGATGTCCAGTTATTCCAAAGACACTATTCAATTTAGCCAGGATAGAGACACCAGGCTTAGCAAAACTTTTTGTTGTTTTATTTTTTGGTGCCAAATGGAGACAATGAGTTATGAGGAAGTTCAAATCCGTCCCAAAATGTAAAAGAGCTACATTTTATTTAGACATCTGGGCACGGTGGAGGAAATCCATGGTCTGCTATCTAGACAAACACATCTGACGAAAGGATTCACCTGTTATTAGGCCCTGACACTTGCCTTTGCTTATAAAGTGAGATTCCTGAAATACTGTAGAGTCCAGGTACATTGTAATCACCTGAGAAACTTTAAAAAACCCAGATGCCTGGGTCCCCCATCAGACATTATTGTTTAATTTGTCTGGAGTGTAGCCTGACTTCAGCATTTTTTATTTAAAAAAATTAATAGTTTATTTTTATTGTATTTTTTCCATTACCATTTTTCCCACTTACACCCTCTTCCATCTCCACCCACCTCCTCCCCGATAATCACCACACTGTTGTTCGTGTCCATGAGTCCTTTTTCTTTTTCGATCGATCCCTCCACTGCCCCAAACCCCATCCCACCCCCGAGTTGTCACCCTGCTCTTTATCTACGTATATATCAGTATAAAAATAAGATTTTATATTTTTGTTCTAAGTTCTAAATTTGAACTAAGTTCTTAAAAATCATGTGTTTTTTTTAGCATATTTCAATTTAAATTAGGACCATTTCAGGTGCTCAGTAGTCACCTGTGGGTAGTGGCTAGGACATTGGACAGACAGTGCTGGTTTAGACATGATCGCGTTCATTAGTATTAGATACTGACTCAGTGCTTTCTAAGGAGATGACAGTTTAGCATAAAATTTATTTTCTTTTGGAAACATTTAGATAATATCAGGGCTCAGAGAATCTGATATTTTCTTTTACTCTTGTAAGCCCAACTAACCCTGTCTGGTCAAAAATATTCCTGCCTTAGTAGATGCAGAAAATGGATTCTGACTTTCTGCTGCATTAAATTCTTCATTCACACAGAGTCACTTCCCTCTGGGGGTATTCACCTGGGTTTTTGTGGGCCACTGAGTTATAAACAGTGCTTTGAAGTACTCACTTCCTATTTTAGCAAAAATAAATATTCAGGATGAATTTCAAAATGATAAAATTGAAGATACATTAGTTGAGGCCAAATCTTAAAACTTCTCTTATCACCATTGCTTCTATGGGAGATCTATTTTAAAAAGGGTTAATGTGTATTCAAAAGTCATTCTCTCCACTGTGCAACACTTTCCGCTGATGTTTGACTTGAAAACTTCTGGGAAGATTGCTATAGTGAAGTGTGGGCCAAGGAGAGTGGGGAGACAAGACGTATAGCTGGAGAAGTGTCTGTGACAGTGTCTGAGGAGGCCTCTTCATTCAGCCCTCACACCATATGCCAGGCACTATCACCATCCAGGAGTCTGAAGTTCAACGAAGCAAATAATTTTATTCAGCAAAGGCATATTGAGCACCTACTATGTCCACAGTACTAGGACTTCAATGGAGAGCATGACAGATGTGGTTCTTTCCCCTCACTGAGCTTGCAGCCGAGCTTGAGAGACAAATAATGAAGTAAACAAGATAATAAAATCAGCAATATACTCTGATAAGAAATAACAAAGGGTGCCTCCTCAATCTTTGGTGGTTAGCGACTACTTCTCTAAGGAGGCGATATTTAAACTGAGGATGAGAAAGGTGGGTACATCGCTTTTTGCTATGTAATAAGCTACTCTAAACCTTAGACAATCCATGTTAAGTCCCAAGTCTGTGGACCGGCATTTTGGGCTGGACTTAGCTGCACAGAACATCTGGCCTTGACCAGGCTCACCTGGCCTTGCCTTGGGGCTCCCTAAGGCATCCGTGGTCGGCTGCAGGACAGGCTGGGAGCTGGCTGACTGTCAGCTTACTAGGGTACCTCAGTTCTTCATGCGTTCTCTTACATGCTCCAGTAGGCTCTCCCAGGATTGTTCACAAGCAGCAGGGTTCCAAGAGTAGCAAGAAGGCAAGCTTAATGCTCCAGCACTTTTCATGCCTCTGCTTTTGCCATATTTGCTAATACCTCATTGGACAAAGCAAGTCACTTGTCCAAATCAGATTCAATAGACGTGGAGAAATGGACATTATATGTTTTACAATGTCACATTATAAGGATGTGGATGCAGAGAATGGAAGGATGTGACTACTTTTACGGTTTACCATATGTGGACATGAGATTAACACAAGAAGGGATTGAAAAGATAAGGAAGGTAGGAAAAGGCGAGGATTTTTTTCTTGATGTTAACATTGGGCTGCTCATGGGAAGAGAAGGAGAGGAGCTCCTGGTCATCCTAGATGGCAATCACATCTAATCAAATCTAAGGGACTGTTGTGCTTCAGAATTCACGAGGAACTGAAGGACCAGTTTTAGAAATGGGCAATTAATTTCCCTAAAGAAAATTAGTAATTGAGACAGCATTAGTATTAAATTAGGTAAAGAGAAAAATAAAGATTAAATATTGGCGTTCAAACATAATAGAACACAATTTTACTTTATGAAGGTATTGGAAGGCATTTGGAATTTAATTAATAAGTATTTCTGTGCCTCTTAGAAATCAATATTTATTAAGTATCTGTTATGTGGGAGTCACTATGCCAGAGAAAGTAAAGGAAAGTAAGGAGGAAGATATATTTTAGTAGTTAAGAGCACAGGTATTATGATCAAGCTGTCCTTGGTTTGATGTCCAGCCCTCTGTTTGACTTTGAATTACTGACCCTCATTCAAGTTAAAATAGAAAATGTAAGTAACACCAAATTTTTGATTTGTTATGGAAATGACATAAGCAAAACATCTAGAATGTTGCCTGGTATATATAAGAGACACCCAAATAAATGTTTAGTATTGTTAGTCATGTATTCTGCTTCCAAAGAACTTATACTCTGGTTAGGGAAATAAGACCTTAAATATCAAATCTAGAGTTGAAAAGCAATTTAAAATAACAAGAGAAGAGATGGTGAAGTGTAGGCTATTATAAACAAGTAGTATGGATTATAAATTTTGGGGGAGTCAGAGAAAGAATAAAGCCCAGGCCTCAGTGTTCATGAAAAGATTTCAAAATGTGTGATTTTCTATAGCTATTATTTTTTTGTGCTTTGCGGATTTCTTTCCCCAGTTTCTGCCATCTCTAAAGTTAGATCCTTTGCATGGGGATCTGCAGCAACACAGATCAATCACACAGGTTAATTACACTCTGTAAAGTTCTCTTTGGCTTTGATCCATTACCAAAGGGTGTTGGTTAATTAAATAGGCATGTATATGATCATGCCCTCCTTATGGCTCTACTTGTATTGGGTTAAGTTGACTTGGGCATAGCGGGAGAGTAACAGTGGGCCTATCAATTTATGTTTACAACTCATCTGAAATTAGCAAACTCCTGTGGGGCACCTTTTCATTGTCTACCAATGTGGTTTACCAGCTCATAAACCTAGAGTGAGTGTCTGAAGGGTATCAAATTGATGCCAGTTTCATATACCAATTAATCATGAAATTGAGGTGACTGGAAAAATGAGAGTATGATGAGAGATGGGAGGGAAGAGAGAATAGGACTTCTCTTCCTCCTTTGTAAATGGGATTGTTATTGGCCATATAATGCTTATGTGGCTCCTATTGGTAAAGTCCTATAGAGTAGGGGAAGAGGGAGAACTGCTCTAATAAACTGAAGCCCACAATAAGCAGCATGAGAGCCCTCAGGGCAGGGCCACAGCATAATTCCCCCAAGTTAATAAACTGCTGTAGTGGCATGAACAACAACCATGCCCTCTTTGACTTCAACTGGCATTGATGTTTAGTAAATCAAAGTGAGCGAAATTACTTGGATAGATTTTTGTTTGCCCTGAGAGGCATTCTGCCAATAAACATCTATTGAGCACATACTATGAGCTAGCTGGGCCTTTTCCTGGGCCCCAGGTGATCAAAGTTGAACAAGGTTAGGCCCTGTCCTTGGGGTATACACCAAGGGGGGCAACCACCAAGAAAATAGCCAAAGGACAATATGATAACAGCTATGAGAATATTGTAGAGGGAATCAAGGCTGATACCAAAGATGAAATGCTAATTGCCCTGACTTATGATGTAAATGCTTCTCTCCCACCTCTGTAAGCCCTTTTCGCGCCAAATCTATACTACGCCTCCCAATACCCTCCCCCACTTGGCCCAGCATAAAAGGGATGCGGGGCTATTGTTCTGGGCTCA
>PVJD01017643.1:0-16917 GCA_004026545.1 Mormoops blainvillei | reverse complement strand
CTCTGGGGAGAGAGCTGAGGGGACAGAAGCTGGAGCCCATGTTCGGACTCACTCTCCTGCACTGCAGATGCCATCTTTCCTGGGTGGAGCAGGGCCTTCCGTAGGCATGAGCCTGGGCAAAGGCAATAGCTCCTCCCTCTCGACTCCCTGTTGTCCCACCCTGTGGAGCCTGCTCCCTGCTGAGGGTCAGCCGTAGAAGCCTGGCCGACTTAGGGGGTGTCAGTGACTGAGTTGTGTGGCTTTGGGATGGGGACCAGCACCCCCACTTTCTGTGAACTTGAATGGTGCCTCCCTCTCAAGGGAGATTCACTATCCTCACTTTCTGTGCTCCCCGCGGCTCCTGGCGGCGCCACCCTGCTGAGGCCTGGGCAGAACCTGGGACAGACTGAGTTGTGTGGCTCTAGGACAGGGGCCATTTTCCCTTCACATGCCTGACTGGTGCTGAGCCCTGCCATCACACGGCCAACTCTGGGTCTCTTCGGGCCCGATAAACGCCGCTGGCCCCCCTTTGATGACTCCCGGAGATCCCACCCCACCACAGATGTGTGCGAGCGCTCAGTGAGTGGCAGCTAGACTTGGTACGCCCTGGACATTTGCTGAGTGGCGACAGACCCGGCGCTGGCACTGAGTGTTAACCTGTATTAATCTGGTGAGCACCACTCGCCTCTACCTCATGACTCACTGAAAACCGACCTCACACAACTCGAGTACCACCAGAGGCGCTTTCAGTGACGGAGCCTAATAGACAACTGGCAGGCAAAGGCGGATCTCAGGATGCCTTAGGACTTTAGCTGGCACGCCCTGGACCTGGTGCTGGTAAAAGCCAGCCTTGGGGCACACCCAGACCCGGCAGAAGCACCCACAAATTGTGGATTGCTCTGTAGCTCCAAACAGGTTGCCCTGCGAGAGTCACAGGCAGCATCTGACATTGACTCACACCAGAGTCCCTCCCAAGAGGCCCGAAAACAACACACCCAGTGGCCGGCTTCAAACAACATCAGTGCAAGATTCAATTAGCTTCATAAGCGGCCTATCCCAAGGACGACCTCGGCAGGCACAGGGCCCTGCTGAGGCAAACTCTGCTTTGTGTGGTCAGCTCCCACGCAGCAGCTCATCCACTATGGTTGGAGTTGACCCTCACAGTGGGCCAGCTTGCTGGCTGAACCCGTGCACGAATGGGCCAATAACAATCAACCAAGACTCAGTTATTACAGGAGGGCACGCATGACCCATGCCAGGGGCATTGCTGGTGCACCCAACTCTGGTGATCAAGGAGACTGCAGCACTAGGTTCCATGTGCCATCTACTACGTAAGACCACCCCGCCAAGGCTGGGAGTCATAGCAGGTCTACCTAATATGCAGAAACTAACGCAGAGTGGCGGCCAAAATCAGAGACAAAGAAAAGGGCCCCAAATGAAAAAACAAAAAACAGGAGGAATCCCCAGAAAAAGAGCCGAATGGAATGGAGGCAAATGATTTATTTATCCGATATAGAGTTTAAATTCTTTTATTTTTATTTTTTGATTTTAGAGAGATGGGAAGGGAGAGAAACATCGATGTGAGAGAAACATCGATCAGCTGCCTCTTGCACACGCCCTGACTGGGGACCGAGCCGGCAACCCGGGCATGCGCCCTGACTGGAATCACACTGGCTTTGCGGAACCATGCCTAACGAGCTGAGCCACTCTGGTCAGGGCCCACTGGACTTTCTGTCCATCAAGTAATTGTCAACAATGATCCTTGTTGAACTGAGTTCAACAAATACTTCTCTTTTTTAACGTATTAAATAAAGTGCTTATAAACTAATTAGTTAACCAAGCAAACCAACATAGTGATCTCTCAGCTCTGAGATAAGTTGGCTCGGCTCCCAGGTGACCTCAGGTGGAAGTTCTCAGCTTCCCGTCCCTCTGACCCTTTCCTTCAGTACCCACCAGGCTCGGAGACTCACCCGGATGAGGCTCTGAGAAGAAGGTCTCCGGGCGGAAGTCTGAATTGCTCCGTGGGTGGCTGATGATGGAGACTGAAGCTCTGCCCCCAGACAAGATAGGTGAAGGGATGAAAAACTTAGGTCTCCCAATGCAAAAACCATCCCCCTGCCCTGCAACCGGCTCGAAGGTGAACATGCTCAGGAACTGTGGCAGAGGAGATATTTACAGCTTTGTATATTTGCTGTGTCTGCTCTCTACGTCTCATTATGAGACCGATTTCCCATGGTACTGCAGCCCCTGAGTGTGTTTCCCATGAGAACTTGTCTGGACAGAATGGAAATTTTCCTGCTGATTCGCAGTTCCCGCGAGACTAGTTTAGAAGTCAGTGCATCTAATTTTTGTTATTCCTCCATGAACTCTCCTGGCTTCCGGAGCTGAACGTTGAAACTTTTCACCACCCTGAGTTAAAGTTTTCCCCACATCTAAGACTGGAGAACCTGTCTTGTTTTGTTCTCTTGGGCCTTGAAAGCATTGGTTTTGAAGGAACCCAGCTCTAGAAACTTCTATTCCCTTTTCTACTATGAAGGGAGCAGCAGCACCCCATTTGCTATAAAACCGTGGGCACTGTAATTCTTGGCTTCCTAATGCTTTTGATAAATCAATTAGGAATTTTATGCTGTTAATACAAGTTAAAAACTGTCATTTTCTTTCATCTATAAAACTTTTATTAAGTATGAGAGATATATTTAGATCTTGTAATGCACCACGGGCTGAGCTTAGAATCTTTTGCAAATCATTTCACTTATTTTTATAAAAGCCCATGCTATGATAACCATGAGGATAAGCCTCATTCTACATTTGCAGAAATGTGAGTCTTTAAAAATCTTTTTTTTACTTATCTACTTTTTAGAGAGAAGGGAAGGGAGGGAGAAAGAGAGGGAGAGAAACGTCGATTTGTTGCCTCTCACATGTCCCCAACCAGGGACCTGGCCTGCGGCCCAGGCACGTACCCTGACCGGAAATTGAACCAGTGACCTTTCCGTTTGTGGAAGGACACCCAGCCCACTGAGTTGAACCAGCCAGGGCAAAAATGTGACTCTTTAGGGTTAAGTGATTGACCTAAAATTATGAACTGAGTAAGGGATGTACTGTGATGAGAATGCAGGAAGATATTTCTGGTTCCCATGCTCTAGGCCAGTGGCCCTCAATCACAAATGATTTTGCGTCCAGAAGAAACTTGAAAATATCTGGAGAAATTTTTGATCGTCACATCTGGGGAAGTGCTACTGGCACCTAGGGGGTTAAGACCAGAGATGCAGTTCAACACCCTACAGTGCATGGGATGATCCCACACAAGGAATTATTCAACAAATGAATCAACAGTGGGGAGGTTGAGAAACACTATTCAAAACCAGAACTTCTTCAACATTAATGTGCATATGAACCACTTGGGGACCTTGTTCAAATGCAGATTCTGATCAGGCAGGTCTACCGTGGCCCAGAGGCTCTGCATTTGTAACCAGCTCCCAGCTATTGATGTTGCCCATCTTGGTCTGTGAACAGCTCCGCGTTCTGAAGCCTGCAGTCAGTGTCAGAGTCAGGTATTTTGAGACCTGCTCCTCCAAGAACCTACCCACCCACCTCAGGTCCGGCCTTAGGGGGTCAGATATTCAGCTTCCGTGTACACAAGGTGTTTTTTGAATATTTCTCTCATGACAGAAAATGAACTTCTTTTCTTAAGCCTTTGTTCACTTATAAACTAGAGAAATTCCGTCTAAGGGCTTGGCATGAGAAGCCAGTAATACTCTAGAGCTCATGGGAACTTACCTGGCACAGAGCAGATACTCGGTCTACAGCAGCTGTTGTGACTATGCCTGAGTTTGGCATTTACTAAGCTCATTGTGACCCCAGAGACTCTGTAGGGACAGGGAGTGAGTCTAGGATGACCCTACTCTTGAGAGACAGAGAGTTGTGATCTGGAAGGGGGATCTCTTCCAAGGACCCCTCACAGCAAGCCGAGTGCCTGAGAGAGGCCACCATTTCTGCTGCGTTGTATTCCTGGACATAATAACCTCTAAATCCCTCACACTGGCTCCAAATGGCCATGGTAAGAATTTGTAGACTCTTCAAGATATTCTACCATGTCCTGTGTTCCACTCTTGGGAACATCAGCAAATCTGCCATTTCTTGGTGAATCATATTATTCCACCAACTCTTCTTATCTTCTTGTTGCAAGTCTGTAGCATACAAGGTGGGACGACAGTAGGTTTACAGTTGTTTATGTGTAAAGTAATACAATAATTAATAAATAATAAGGTAAGAATAAACTCTGTGTTTTGCACACTCACAACTGTAAACCTACTTTTGCCCAACCCTGTATAATTTATAAATGTTTGTGTCAAAAGGTATATGGAATGCTGTGTGTCTATTTGCCCCAGAGAGACTTTAACTTACTTTTTCACAATTAAATTTTCACTCCCAAATTCTCTTAGGTGGACTGTACATCCTCACCTATTGTCTGAGATTAAAAAATTTTGTGTGTGTCTTTATTGAAATATAAGTCTAATTTTAAGGTGCATAACATGATGACTTGATATATGTATATATTGCAAAATTATTACCACAGAAGGTTAGTTAATGCAAAAAGCACCTTGTATAACTCTTTTTTGCGATAAGAACATTTAAGATGCACTTTCTTAGCGATTTTCAAGTATACAATACAGCACTGTTAACTAGAGTCACCTCGCTGTGCATTAGATCCCCGGAAATTAAACATCTTTTGCTTGAAAGGTTGTACACTTTGACTTATACCTCCCCATCTCCCCCACCTCAGCTCTGGGCAGCCACCTATTGATTCTTTATTTCTACGAGTTTGGATTTTTTATCCACGTATAAGAAAGCTCATATACTTTCATCTTTTTCTGTCTGACTTATTTCAGTTATTATAATGCTTGCAAAGTCCACCCATGCAGTTGCGAATAGCAGGAATTACTTCATTTTTTTCACTGAATAATATTCATATATGTATCTCACATCTTCTTTATGTATTTACCCATTGGCGGGTGTTTAGGTTTTATCCGTGTCTTGTTGTGAATAATTCTATTCTGTTAGAATAGAATTCTATTCTATTCTATTGTGAATAATTCTGCAATGGAGTTGGAAGTGCCATTATAATAAATAAATGGCATCTTTCAAAGGACACTGGGGCCCATGGCAGCTGTTCTCGCATAAGCATTCTCTGAGGTCCCCTTATACTCACTCCTGTGCGGATGCGAAAAACACCCACGGAATGTGAGAAACGTCTCCCAGGCCCTTCAGGCACTAGGTGGAGAAGAGCGAATCCGAACTCAGACCTCCATGCCCCCAAGACAGCGCTTTGCTCCCACCGCAGGGCTGCCTCGCTCTGTCGGTGCTTCAGAACAAAAGGAAATGCTGAAGTTGAAATAAAGCAGAATCCCGAGAGCTGAATAGACGTAAGGGAGGGTCAGTTCCTACTGCGGGGGGAGCGAGGTCGTGGGATGGTGCCCTGAGATGGTGAATGGGGAAAAAGGAGCTGAGAAGGAGTTAGTATCAGGAATGCCCTTCTGAGCATTCGGAAGGCCCACACAAAGGGATTTTGTTCTTACTGTAGCCGCTCCACTTGGCCAAATTAGTGAAGATTTGACCTGAAATATTATATGCTGGTATGGCGGCCCTGGCTTCGTTCCATATTGTTCCCCAGGCAAGCTCTTCCTCCTGTCCCTGTCTCCTGTCAGAGTCCCTTCACTTAGATTTTAGGCTATTTGGTTGCTCTGTGACTTTAGCTCTCTCGAGGGTTCAAGAAAAGTTATGATTTCATTGATCATTTGCTTTTTACTTGTTAGGGTGGGAGAGAGGTGCTTTCCGGTTCCTATATTCTAAGCCAAAACTGGAATTTTCCACTTTCTATAAGGGATTTAGAAAGGAGAGGAAGAAAAAGAGAGAGAGAGAGACTAAGAGAATATGAAGATTTCCTTCACGTCTAGTAGAAGGTATAGTACAAGGAAGTCCACACATCCAAATCTACCTGATTCTTGAATTTTGGAAACTGAGGACTATTTGAGTTCAGAAAGCAAGATATATATATATATATATATATATATATATATATATATATATATATATATATTTGGAGTATTATTCTATGGTTTTGCATTCAAACCAGTGGAAACTAAAATAGAGTCGCCAGTTACATCAAAAAATATCTTTAAAGCCTTAGGCTCTGTGTTTATATAGGAGTTTTTAATTTCCGTATACAGGTCATCTAGAGATACAAGCTTGAATAAACCTGTATCCTGCAGTGTCCATCCAGGTGGTAGTTCAAAATTAATTATTATTAAGAATCACACAAAGGGATGTCTTAGTCAGCTGCGGTAACAAGCAACTCTCAACATCACAGTGGTTTAAAATCATGAAAGTTTATCCCTTGTCGCAGTATGTGTTGGCTGCAGAGGGTCTGTGGCTCAGACCCAGCTATGCTTCGCTCAGCGGATGTCTTCACCCTGGGACCTGGGCTGGTGGAACAGCTCCCGTGTGACGGGTCCATTCACAGGACAGAGGAGAAGAGGAAGGGAGAGGATGGAATCTCACATTGCCTCTTACGGCTCCTTCTTAGGCATTCTCTGCACACATTCTACCCCTGTCCAAGTCAGAGGCAAACGGCAGGGATACGTGCTCATCCCTCCTGAGGCACATTCAGGACTCAAAACAATGGGTGGGGATGTACAGACCTCCGGAGGGAATCTTGCAGTGAATCAGTAATTTTGAAAAATGAAACAAATCCTACCTGGAGCAGAAACAGACACACAAGCACCAAAAGTTTACAAGATAGATGCTGTAGACGTGCAACAAGGAAGATAAAAAGAGATAGAATAATTTGATTCACCAAGAAACATCAGCTTTGCAGATACTCCCAAGAGCGGAACAGCTTGAAGAGTCTGCAAAGTCTTGCTGTGGCCATTTGGAGCCCGTGCGAGAGGATCAGAGGTTGTATCACTGAGTTCAGGTCAGCACAGATTGGTGGCCTCTCATGTGCTCTGCTCCCTGTGAGGGGCCCTATGAGCAGGTCCACCTTTGAGATCACAGCCCTCTCTTTCCCAGAAGCAGCGCCATGCTGAACTCAATTTCTGTCCCTACAGATCCTCTGGGTCACAATGAACTCAAGTAAACGCAGAGCTGGGACATAGTCATACCGCTGCTGTCAACTGCGCACCTGCTCTGTGCCTGTAATTTCCCATCAGCTCCAAAATATGACTCACTTCTCACAGCAACTCCATAACACAGCTGGGAGTCCCCTATTCATCCAGATAAGGAACCAAAGGCCTGAAGGTGTCATTTCCTGTCATGAGGGAAATACTCAAGAGGCACGTGTGAACTTGAGTATGCAGAAACCGAGCGACTGAGTCCAACATCGGACAGCCTAAGGCCAGAGTTGAGGTGTGTGAGAAGGTTCTGGTTGAAGAGAGTGAAAAACTGCTTACTCTGGAATCTAGCACTGGACCAGAGCCTCGGTACTCGGAGTGGTGACAGACCAGGATGTGCAGTGTTGGTGTGAACTAGGAGCTCGTTACAAATACAGAAGGTCACCCTAGACCTGTCAATCAAAAGCTACATCTAAAGAAGATCCTGAATTCACGTACACGTTGATGCTGAAGAAGTCCTGGTCCTAAATGCTATTCCTCGTCTCTGCACCATTGACATTTCTTCTGGATGCTTCTTTGTGGTGGGGCCGTCCAATGCACTGTAAGATGTTGAGAGGTAGCCCGCCCTCAGTCCACTAGGTACCAGTAGCACTTCCCTAGTTGCTGACAACAAACAATTTCTCCAGACATTGTCAGTTGTTCCCTGGCGGCAAAATCACTCCAGCTAAGACCCACTAGCCTGGACTAGAAGCACCGTGAGGGAGTTCCAAACAAAGCCAAATCCTTTCTCAGTTCATAACAAGCTTCACCCTCTGAGCCTCATGTCTGAAAATGTAGAGTGAGTTTCATAATAGTACTGACCACACAGAATGGACACTTGTAAAAATGAAATAAGACAGTCCACGTAAGATTCTAAGCTCAGTCCACAGTGCACAAAAAGATCTAAATGTATCTTATAATTAAACAATTGTAATAGCAGACTAAATGATAACTCTAAATTAGAGTTAGAAGTATGCATCTCCTAACTGATTTGTTGGAAGTCAGGTGAAGTGAAGAATTATAGTACCATTTGTTTTGTGGCAAAGGAACACACCTCTCTCTCCTGTTGACAGGGGGGTTAGCAATTTTCTGAAGCTACCTAGAGCTATACCCACGGCAAGCCAATACCCTGGAAGTCCACGTCAAGACAGACTCCTCAGCGACAGATGTGGAGAAAACATTAACTCAAGGTTAAGATAAGGTTCAAGGAGATTAGACCTCTGGAAGGCAGGTGAGTTCATAGAGGAGGAATAATAAAAACTGGATTCCCCTGACTTCTAATATGGTCCACCGGGAACAGTGAATCAGCAGGAAGTTTTCCTTTCTTTCCAGACCAGGGTCCCATGGGGGAAATAATGGCCTCTGAGGTGGAAGCGACAATGAAAACAGTATCTAACGAGCAGGTAAAGGGAGCTGAAGACATCTGCCTGGTTGCAGACCCTTAGGGTGTGCACCTCCAACTGGGCAGAAACATGTTCGTCGCTTTTGGATTCCTAAGTCTTGCTGGGGACCAACGTTTTACTCCTTCCTGCTGTCTCCTCTGGGGACAGAGCTTCGGGCTCCATCATCAATGACCCAGGGAGGAATTCAGACTTCCACACAAAGAATTGCCACTCAGAGACCCCATCCAGGTGAGCCTGAAAGCCCAGTAGCTACTTCAGGAAAGATTTTGAGAGATTGGAACCTAAGAACTTCTCCTTGAAGGCACCTGAGAACCAAACCAGTCTAGCCCACAGCTGAGCGGTTGCCATCTTTGTGTGCTATGCCGACTAATTAATTTTGAATTAATTTATTTAATATGTTACAAAGAAAAGTGTCTGTTGGACTCAGCAACATGAGTAATTGTTGACCATTAAGTGATAAGAACGGAAGTCCAGTTGGATAAGATGGAGGGAGGAAGTGGAGGCGTAAAGTGTTTTAATAAAATTAGAACATGTTAGGGGAGTTTTGCAGTTAAGGGGAGTAGGGAACTAGAGTCACAGAGGGCATTTTTCCAACTTTTTAAGATAGGATGTATTCGAACCTGTTTTGTATTTATTAGAAAGGTCCAGATTCATGGAAGTAGACATTTGCAACAGCAGGTCCTGAGACATACCGTTCACAGTACCATTGCTCACGTTGGGTATGCACACGAAAAATTGTGTTTAATATGCTAATAAGTACTACTTTGCAATATTTTATTACCAAGAGGTGGGGAAGCAATGGAGACATTTGTGAGGTAGTAGAAAAAAATTAGCCAAATCTCATCACCAGTGATAACCATTCATTTAGTGACAGGGAAGGACTGCACTAAGCTTTTAAGGGGGAATATTAACTTATAATGATTAATTTAGAATGATACTGCTGCCTCTCCAAGTTCAAGCAGCTAACATGTTGTTGGTAGACAAGATTCAAAACCGAGATTTGGTTCTCTTCCTTTTTCTTTTTTTTTAAGATTCTATTTATTTATTTTTAGAGAAGGGGAGGGAGGGGGAAAGAGAGGGAGAGAAACATCAATACGTAGTTGCCTCTCAAACGCCCCCCAACCAGGGACCTGGCCTGCAACCCAGGCATGTGCCCTGACTGGGAATCAAACTGGTGGCCCTTTGGTTTGCAGGCTGACACTCAGTCCACTGAACCACAGCCAGGGCTCAGTTTTCTGATTCAAGAAGTTTTGCATCTAAAATCATGTAGAAAAGCCACACCAATGATCTTTTTCATATCCTCATATTGATGTACATTGTATATTTTCTGTTGTAAATTGTGTGTTTATTCCCTTGGCTTATTTGTCAGTAGATGTTCAATCAGGAATATGCCTTGACATCATAAAGATAGCACTCTTTTCTCTTTTGGGTAAATTGTTTTTTGCTGTTTTATTAGCTATTCTGGGCATCAAGGGGATAGAGCTGGGGTTGGAATGCTGCCAGAACCAAGGAGCTTTGTCCTCGTCTCAAGTGCTCGGGGGCCTTCTGAGCTCTTGGATCTTGTTTTTCTCCTTGTCCGTTTCTTTCCTCTCTCACACTTTCCCAAATGCCTCTTAGTTTTGTTTGTTTGTTTGTTTGTTTGTTTTTTAATACAGGGCACAAAACTGATCTCATTAAAATGGAGTCCCATGTTCATGGGAGGCTTACCAACTTGAGTTTGGGAACTATTTCTACATTCTTTATGGCAAAGATAATTTGATGTTAAAACCTTGCCTTACTTACGCCATTCCTTTCCTAATTATTATGGCTGTGAGAAGAGCAGGGAGGAATGGGGCCCCAGGAGGTCCTAGTGTGCTGCGTGTGTTGTGTGTTGTGCGTGCGTATGCACACACGCATATTTTGTGGGACGTGAGCAGTTCTCTGGGCAGGAGTACCTAAACCCGTGTACTCCCAAATGTGGCCCTTTAAAAACAGACACTACAATCTTAACCAACAGATGAAAATAAAGAAAGAACCATTTCTATTCACAGGAATCCTTTGGAACAAAATTTAAAATAACAGTAACAACCTGCAGGCGAGGGACGACCCCTGTTTCGGTTTCAGCAGCAGCAGCAGCAGCAGCAGCAGCAGCAGCAGCAGGGAGGCCGCCTCATCCCCCACATTCTCTGACACCATCTCCCATCCCCCCCCTTCTCGCTCCTTCCCCTTCACACTCTGGCTCCCCAAGAACCGTATCATTTCACTCATACCTGGGATATAAAACTGAAAGCAGCAAATGAGCAAACAGGAAAAACGAACAAAAACTCAGAAACAGCGACAATGATATGGCGGTTCCCAGAGGGAAGAGGGTGGGGTGGGTAGTGAAGGGTAAAGCGAGTCACGTATATGGTGACAGAAGAAGATCTGCATTTGGGCGGTGGGCACACAGCACAATAAACAGATGATGTATCATACAATTATACCCTCTATAAATTAGATAGGTATACATGAAACCTATATAATTTTCTTTGATTTATTTTTAAATTAAATTCATTAGGGTGACAGTAGTTAATATAATTTCGTTAATCTATGTCACCCCAATAAACTTAATTTAAAAAAGAGTTTTGGGTATCTGAAACAAATGCCATCCTCAGAGTCTTTGCACCGGCTCTTCTAACAACAGGGCACACACTTCCCCCAGAGAGCTACACGACTTCCACTCTGTCTTCCTCCAGGACTGTTCAAATGTCAGCTTGGTTGCAGGGCTTCCTGAACTCTCAGTAAAATGTAACACCCCATCCATGCTACTTTATACCTGCTGTTTTTCATAGTATCTGTCACCATCTGACATAGCATATGTGTTTTTGAAAAAGGTTTTATTTATTTATTTATTTTTAAAGAGAGGGTAAGGAAAGGAGGAGGGAGAAAGAGTGGGAGAGAAATAGCAGTGTGCCGTTGCCTCTTGCGCGCCCCCTGCTGGGCACCTGGCTCACAACTCAGGTATGTGCTCACTGGGAATTGAATCGGTGACCCCCTCGGGTTCGCAGGCCGGCACTCAATCCACTCAGCCACACCAGCCAGGGCTGACATAGCATATGTTTTTTATATTTGCTAATTTATATGCTTTCTCCATCATTGGATTGTAGAAAACTTTGTTTCTCAGTATTCTGTACTCTTAGCCTAGAAGATGGTCAGTAGTCAACATAAATTCCTCAAGTGCGTGAAAGGCTTTTGCATTAAGGCTGTATATTACATGACCTCTTGGGGAAAAGACCGACTGTGGGACAAGAATTCCTAATCACAGTTGTCACATCAGATCCCTTAAAGGCGATATGCTCAATATAAATATAAATATATAATTTCTTGACTGAAAAACATAAATTCTAGCATTTCACTATGTTAATACCTACATGTGTAAAAATTAATCATTTTATTTTTCTTCCTAGTTGTTGAGCACAACCACATGGTACGAGGCAATGACTCACAAATTTCAGAATTCCTTCTCCTGGGACTGTCAGACGCACCAGAAGTTCAGCCCCTCCTGTTCGGGCTGTTCCTCTGCATGTACCTGGTCACCGTGTTGGGAAACCTGCTCATCGTCCTGGCCGTCAGCTCAGACTCCCACCTGCGCACGCCCATGTACTTCTTCCTCTGCAACCTGTCCTTGGTAGACATCGGCTTCACCTCCACCACCGTCCCCAAGATGCTGGTGAACATCCAGACGCAGAGCAAAGCCATCAGCTACGCAGGCTGCCTCACCCAGATGTATTTTTTTATACACTTTGCAGGACTGGATGTCTTTCTCCTGACTGTGATGGCCTATGACCGGTATGTGGCCATCTGTCACCCCCTGCACTACACGGTCATCATGAACCCCCGGCTCTGTGGGCTGCTGGTTCTGGTGTCCTGGGTCACATGTATCCTGAATTCCTTGTTAGAAAGCTTGATGGTGTTGCGGCTGTCCTTCTGTCCAGACTTGGGAATCCCCCACTTTTTCTGTGAACTCAAACAGCTGGTCCAACTCGCCTGTTCCGACACATTTCTTAATGACACGGTGATGTATCTTGGAGTTGGTCTGCTGGGTGGTGGTCCCCTGGCTGGGATCCTTTATTCTTACTCTAAGATACTGTCCTCCATACACGGAATGTCATCAGCTCAGGGGAAGTATAAAGCATTTTCTACTTGCGCATCTCACCTCTCAGTCGTCTGCTTGTTTTATTGTACAAGTGCAGGAGTGTATTTTAGCTCTGCTCCCACCCACAGCTCACTCTCAAGTGCAACAGCCTCCGTGATGTACACCGTGGTCACACCCATGCTGAACCCCTTCATCTACAGTCTCAGGAACAAAGACATAAAGGGGGCTCTGAAAAGATTCTTTGGGATGGCAGCCATAAAAAAGCCAGTCACCCTGGGGTTGAAAAAGTGCTCATGATTGCACATAATGTCGAAAACATTAGAGCCAGAAATTGCTATTCTTTGATCAGATTGCGAAAAGCAGCCTATTTAATGCCTGGAATTTGCATTTCTTTGATTTGAAATTCCTTATACAACTTAAAAAACTCATTTGATTAAGCTTTCTGCTCTGTCTGACATACGGACAGTTTTTCATTTTTAAATTTTCCTACTGTCCCCAAGTTTTTCCCAAACTTGAATGAGAAATATTTGGAAATTTCCATTTCTTTTATAGGAAAAACTGGATTTGTTAAAAATGTTTTTCTCTGAAATGGTATCTAACTTCCCAAGTAAACTTTCTATAGTATTCCCGAAAGAACGGTCATGAATTATATTGCTCACATGGAGAAAAACTACACTTGGCAACTAAGGGTACTTATATAATTTTATCGCAGGAGGAAATTTGAAAACAAAGTTGTCACTTTGGGTCTGTCATTCTTTTCTACATCATCATCACCGCCTTACTACCCTTCCTGATAATTTCACCTCTAACATGCTATTGAGTCTTATTTCTAGTATCCTAGGGTATTTTTTTTTCAGCCTGGTGCCCTACCATAGGCACTGATAAAAATTGACTCTCACACATATATTGCAAGTAGAATCTACATTGAAAGGCAGATTTGAACAAAGAGATTGACCTAATATGGTCTTAGAGTCAGAGATGATTTCAAAAGTGAGGAAGCAAAATTTTTAACCACACATTTGATTACTATGCAAATTTTTCTTTTGCATACTGTACATGTATTCATTGAAACATGGAAGGCTGGTGTCCATGTACAAAGGCCTTCCAACATTTTAAAAAGTTATAGTTGATATACAGCGTTATATTAGTTTCAGGTGTACAATATTATGGTTAGACATTTATATGACCTCCCCAATCCCACTTGTGGGTATTTGTCTGAAGAAGTAAAAAAAAAAAAAAAAAAAAAATCTACTCTAGAAGATATATGCTCTCTGCGGTCATTGCAGCATTGTTTACTGTAGCCAAGATATGGACACACCTAGGGGTCCACTGATAGAGGAGGGGTAAGAGGTGGTACATATATACCATGGAATAATACTCAGCCTTAAAAACAATGAAATTTGTGACGACATGGGTGTTATCATGCTAAGTGAAATATGTGAGACAGTGAAAGGCAAGAGTTGTTTTCTTTTCCATTGAGCTGAAGAGTTTGTTAGCATATTGACGGTTTCTTCACTGAGTTATCTTCCTGTTTCTTCTTTAAAACGTACAGCGCTGCATACAGGGTGTGGCTCCGATGCTCCAAGGGAAACATCTACTCCTTTCTAAATTTTGTCCTAACCACAAAATGGACAGTGAATAACAATATTGATATTATCCATATATATGTATACACACATATGTATATATATCTCCTCCTCATCAAAGGATAACTAGAGTTTGAATTTCTATCCATGCAAGTGATTCAGGTAGCAACTTTTGTGAAAAGGGGCATGTTCTTTCAGCTTCCCCTGGGTACTTGGAAGTGAACCTTGATGGAGTTGCTTTTTAATACAATTATCTGAAATAAACTTCAGTAACAGAGTAATCATAAAGGTTATCTTTAAATATCTGTACAAATGCCTAGAATAAGACAAAGCATATTATTATGTAATAATTGATCTTAGTGTTGTTTTCTTTTGTTATTGTATCAGTTAGCTATTACTGTATAACAAGCCATCCTAAAAGCGTGTTTTAATATAATGCCTTTATAATCAAATGGGATTGTATGGTAGGGAGTTGTTCTGATCTCTTGTGGGCTCACGTGTGTCTCTATTCAGATGTGAGTTGCTACATTGTGTTTCTAAAGCTTTTTCATGATTATATTTATATATAATTTAAATTATATATTTAATGTATTATATTTATTTCTTCAACCAATATGTGATGTTTACTCTATTTATATATGTGTGTTCGTTGATATTACAGCTTATTTAAAAATAGTTTATCAAATATGAGATGCCTTAATTTAATATTATAGTTCCTATATTTATATATGAAACCTTGCTTTCTCCCCAGTTGTAAGATATATTTCCCACCACTATCTGGTGTTACTTAGCTACCTGTGCTCTTGATCTGTCATGAGTTATATGTCACTAGAATTTTTAATTCTAACTGATTTGTTGGAGTATACAAACTGCACATATTTTAAATGTATAATTTGCTGAATTAAAGGAGCTATACACGCATTAAGAGTACACAGTGTGTGGATCCATTTGTATATAACTTGAGATGATGTACAATAAGTTTTAATTGCATTTTGTTATTGTTAAAAATGTAATCCACCTGGCTTCAGTTTTCCTTATTTTATTTTATTTTATTTTATATATATATATTTTTTCATTGATTTCAGAGAGAGAGAGGAAGGGAGGCAGAAAGAGAGGGAGAGAAACATTGATCGGTTGCCTTTCACATGTGCCCTGACCGGGAATCGAACCCACAAGCTTTCAGTTTATGCGGTGATGCCCAACCAACTGAGTCACACTAGCCAGAGCTTCACTTTTCTTATTTCTGAAGAAGATAATGTTAAATAATAAACTTTACTTCAGCCAAGTGTTGTAAGGAATAAGTAAAATGTTAAATATACTTTGTTGAGCCCAAAGGAAATGTTCAGGAGCGAGGAGTATGATTGTGCACTTGTATACATCTTTCTTTCTTTTTTTAAATTATTTTTTTACTGATTTTGCTATTACAGTTGTCCCAATTTCTCCCCTTTGCTCTCCATCAAGCACCCCCACTCCCTCAGGCCATCCTCACACCATTGTTCATGTCCCAGCGGGGTCCGCGTATGTTTTTTTGGCTACTCAGCTTCCTATACTGTACTTTACATCCCCCTGGCTATTTTGTAACTACTGTTTATACTTCTAATCCTCTCACCTCTTTGCCCATTCTCTAACACCCCCTCCCTTCTGGCAACATCAAAACGCTTTCTGCATCCCTGATTCTGTCTCTGTTTTTCTTGTTTGCTTAGTTTGTTTTTTAGATTCAGCTGTTGATAGATATGTGTTTATTGCCATTTTATTGTTCCTAGTTTTGATCTTCTTCTTTTTCTTAAATAAATCCCTTTAACATTTCATATAGTAATGGTTTTGGTGATGATGAACTCCTTTAGTTTTTTCTTGTCTGTGAAGCTCTTTATCAGCCCTTCGATTCTAAATGATAGCTTTGTTCAGTAGAACAATCCTGGCTGTAGGTCCCTGCCTTTCATGACTGTGAATAACTCTTGCCAATCCCTCTAGCCTACAAAGTTTCTTTTGAGAAATCAGCTGACAGTCTTATGGGAATTCCCCTGTAGGTAACTAAGTTCTTTTCTCTTGCTGCTTTTAAGATTCTCCCTTTATCTTTAACCTTTGGTATTTTAATTATGATGTGTCTTGGAGTGGGCCTCTTTGCATCCATCTTGTTTGGGACTCTGTTTCCTGGGCTTGCAGGTCTATTTCCTTCACCAAATTAGGGAAGTTTCTTTCATTATTTTTTTCAAATAGATTTCCAATTTCTTGTTCTTTCTCTTCTCCTTCTGGTACCCCTGTGATGTGAATGTTGGATTGCTTAAAGTTGTCCCACAGGCTGCTTATGCTATCTTTCTTTTTTTTAATTCTTTATTCTTCTTGTTGTACTGATTGGTCTTTTTTTCTTCCTAAATGTTCCAAATAATTGATTTGATTCTTGGCTTCATCCACTCTACTGTTATTTCCCTGTAAATTGTTCTTTATTTCAATTAGTGAATCCTTCATTTCGACTGTATCCTTTTTATGTTGTTGAGGTCCTCACTAAGTTCTTTGAGCATCCTTATAACCAGTGTTTTGAGCTCTGTATCTAATAGATTGTTTATCTCCACTTAGTTTAGTTCTTTTTCTAGAATTTTGATCTGTTCTTTCATTAGGGCCATGTTTCTTTGTCTCCTTGTTTTGGCAGCCCCCTGTGTTTGTTTCTATGTATTAGGTAGAGGTGCTAT
>PVJD01017642.1:0-16929 GCA_004026545.1 Mormoops blainvillei | reverse complement strand
CTGGTGTTTGCCCCCTTGGGTCTGATGTGAATGACACTCAGTTTTGATTCGGGAACCTGGAGGTGCATTTTGCCTAAGCGTGTAAGCAAGGCACAGGAGGAGGGTGCGGGGTGGGGCTGGGCGGCGGGGTGAGGCGGGCCCAAAGGCGCACTTTCGCGGTGCTAGGGATTTACAGTAATTGCTTAAAGTTGCGTGGTCACCTGGTCCACTTGTTGAAGAATACAGCACCGCGGACCAGCAGGATGGGAATCGACAGAAAGGGAGCCCGGCAGTGTTGTGTTTTCAAGAGGTGTCCCAGGTGGCTCTTAGGCGGAGGCCGGTGTGGGCAGTGTTCTCTGAATCCGTCTGCGGTCGCCGGGTCTTCCTGCGGCCAGGAGCCCCTGTGGACCCGACGCCGTATTCCACAGAGGACCGACGCAGAGGCAGCTAGAGCTGCCCTCTGGCTCTTGTTGGTGTGAGGAGACCTGGGCATAACCAGCCCCGGTATTGAGGTGGCTTAGCAGGAATTATTCTTAGCAGAGAAAATTACACAGTCAGTTACTTTTTAAAATACAGTTCATTATGAACCAGGTTATGTATTTTATTCCGTTGTCTTTGACGCCTTCAGTTTCTTCTCTACTGTCTTTACTGCCTTTGCTGTCGAGCTTTGCTTTGTTTTTGCTATTGGGTTAGCCAAAAAGTTTGTTTAGATTTTTTTCCCCTACGATGGCTCTAGTAGTGCTAAGTTGTCTTCAACTTCATTCACAATTTTGTTAGATTGTATTGTGACAGCTGTCATATCAGCGTGCATTTAAAAACTTTTCAAAATTGGTGGATATTTGTGCAGCAGTTTCAATATTGAAAATGGAAGAAAATATGCAACATTTTTGGCATATTATGCTTTATCATTTCAAGAAAGATAAAAACATAATTGAAATGCCAGAAAAAAGAAAGACTTATGCAGTGTGCGGAGAAGGTGCTGTGACTGATGGAACGTGTCAGAAGTGGTTTGCGAAGTTTCTCTGTACTGTTGGCATTGTGACCAACTAATCCTTTGCTGTGGGGCTGTCTTATGCATTGGTAGATGTTTAGCAGCACCGCTGGCCTCTACCCACTAGAAGCCAACAGTGGGAGGTAGCTGACATATTCAAAATACCCAAATCAGCAAAACTGTTGGTGAAGATGATAATGTGTCTTTTAAAAAAGCATACGAACTTTTTGGCCACCCAATACCAAGCCTGCTAGAATAGACTCTGGTTCCTTCCTTTCCTTCATTGTTGCCTGCACTTTGAATCAATAAATCATATACTCTGTTTCTCTCTCCCCCACCCCTCTCTCCTCCCTCCCCCTCTCTCCCTTCCTCCCTCCCTTCCAACTTTTCTTCTGTACTTTTTTTGCCCTCACACTTCATTGACTCTGGTGAAGCTCACGATGAACACAAGTCAAAAAGCCTTTTACTGTTTTTAACACCTGGATCATTTAGCATTGTTTATTTCATCTTGAAACTTATTTGTTATTATGTCTCTTCTGCCACTTTTGCAATTTTCTTGTCTCTGCTAGGGCATGTGCTTTGTGGTTCTGTTCTCCCAGCTACCCTTTTTTACTTATCTGGTTTTATTTTATTCCTTTTTTAAAATTAAATTTTCAATTACACTTGATATACAATATTCATTTCAGGTATACAACACAGCGATTAGCCATTAATATAACTTATGAAGTGATCACCCTGATAAGTCTAGTACCCATGTGACACCACGCATGACTGTTAACAATATTATTGACTGTATTTCCTATGTTGCACTTTACATCCTTATGACTGTCTTATAACTGGACATTTATACCTCTTAATCCCTGCCCCTTGTTACCCATCCCCCAAATGCCCCTGTCATCTGATGACCATTGATTTTTTTTCTCTATATATGAGCTTGTTTCTATTTGTTTATTTTGTTTCCTAGATTCCACATGTAAGTGAAATCGCTGGTATTTGTCTTTCTCTTTCTGACTTACTTTACTTCACATAATACCCTTTAGTTCTATCCATGTTGTCACCAATGGCAAGACTTCATTCTTTTTTATGGTTGAGTAACATTCCATGGTGTGTGTACAGTGTATGTGTCCCACAGCTTTTCATCCACTCATCTATCAATGGGCACTTGGATGGTTTCCATATCTTGACTATTATAAATAATGCTGCAGTGAACATAGGGGTTCATATATCTTTTCAAATTAGTATTTTGGATTTCTTTGTATAAATACCCTGAAGTGAGGTTGCTGGGTCAGTATGGTAGTTCTAGTTTTAATTTTTTGAGGCACCTTCATACTGTTTTCCATAGTGACTGCACCAGTTTACAATCCCACCAACAGTGCACGAGGGCTCCATTTTCTCCACATCTTTCCCAGCACTTGTTTGTTGATTTATTGATGATAGCCATCCTCATAGGTGTGAAGTGATATCTCATTGTGATTTTAATTTGCATTTCCCTGATGATTAATGATGATGAGCATCTTTTCATATGTCTATTGGCCATCTATATGACCTCTTTGGAGAGGTGTCTGTTGAGGTCCTCTGCCCATTTTTTAATCAGATTGTTTGTTTTTTCTTTTTGGTGTTAAATTGCATAAGTTCCTTAAATATTTTGGATATTAACCCCTTATCAGATGTACCATTGGTGAATATCTTCTCCCAATGAGTAGGATGTCTTTTCGTATTGTTGATGATTTCCTTCACTGTGCAAAAACATTTTAGTTTGAAGTAGTCCCATTTGTTTATTTTTTCTTTTATTTCCCTTGCTTGAGGAGACATATTAAAAAAATATTACTAAGAGTGATGTCAAAGAGTTTATGTCCTTTTTTTCTTCTAGGAGTTTTATGGTTTTAGGCCGTACATTAAAGTGTTTAATCCATTTTGAGTTGATTCTTATAAATGGTGTAAGAAAGTAAGAAATTACTTTAATTATTTTGTATGAATCTATCCAGTTTTCTAAACACAATTTATCGAAGAGATTTATTTATTCCATTGTATGTTTTTGGCTCCTTTGTCACAGATTAATTGACTTTATAGGTGTGGGTTTATTTCTGGGTTCTCTGTTCTATTCCACTGACCTATATGTATGTCTCTTTTTCTGCTATTACTATACTATTTTGATTACTATAGTCTTATAGTATAGTTTGATATCAGGTAGAGTGATACCTTCAACTTTGTTCTTTAGCAAGAATTGCTTTGGCTCTTCACTGCCTTTTGTGGTTCCATATAAATTTTAGGATTTTTTTTGTAGTTCTCTGCAGAACGCCATTGTTATTCAGATAGGAATTACATTGAGTCTGTCGATTGCTTTGGGTAGTATGGACATTTTAACAATGGTAATTCTTCCTATCCACAAGCATGGTATATCTTTGTATTTATTTGTATCTTCCTCAGTTTCTTTGTTCATTGTCTTATAGTTTTCCAAGTACAGGTCTTTTACCTCCGTGGTTAAAATATGTCTAGGTATTTTATTCTTCTTGATGCAGTTGTAAATTGGATTGTTTTCTTAATGTCTTTTTCTGATAGTTCATTAATGGTGTATAAAAATGGAACTAATTTCTGAATATTAATTTTGTATCCTGCTTCTTTACTGACTTTATTCTAGTAGTTTTTTGGTGGATTTTTTATCTTTCTTTTTGTATGTTATATCATGGTATCTGCAAATAATGAGTTTTACTTATTCCTTTCCAATTCAGATGGCTTCTATTTCTTTTTCTTGTCTGATTGCTGTGGCTAGAACTTCCAATACTAAAAATGGTTGAATAAAAATGGTCAAAGTGGCCCTGATTGGTGTGGCTTGGGTGGGCGTTGTTCTGTGAAGTGAAAGGTTGCTGCTTCGATTCCTGGCTGGGGCACATGCCTGGGTTGTGGGCCAGTCCCCAGTCAGGGTATGTACAAAAGGCAACTGATCAGTGTTTCGCTCTCATATCAGTGTTTCTCTCCCTCTCTTTCTCCCTCTCTTCCTCCCTTTCTAAAGATAAATAAATTAATTAAACCTTTTTAAAAAATGGTCAAAGTGGACAACCTTATTTTATTCCTGGTCTTAAAGAAAAAGCTTTCAGCTTTTCACTCTTGAATATGATGTTGGTTTGTCATATTTGGCCTTTATTACGTTGAAGCATGTTCCCATTATTCCCACTTTGCTAAGAGGTTGTTTGTTTGTTTTTCATAAATAGATGTTGGTTTCGTCAAATGCTTTTTCTGCATCCGTTGGTGCGATCATATAATTTTTATTCTTCATTTTGATTATGTGGTATGTCATGTTAATTGACTTGCAGATATTGAATCAACCCTGCATCCTGGGACTAAATCCCACATGACCATGGTGTATAATCTTTTTAATGTATTGCTTAATTTAGTTTGCTGATATTTTATTAAGGAAATTCGTCTCAATGTATCTTTTGATTCCTTCTTTGATCTTGTTGTTAACCCATTCATTGTTTGGTAGCTTGTTATGTAGCCTTCATATGTTTGTGTGTGTTTTCTGTTTTCTTCTTGTCATTGATTTCTTGTTTCATACCATTGTGATGGGAGAAGATGCCTGACATGATTTCAGTCATCTTAAATTTAGTGAGACTTGTTCTGTGGTTTACCATGTGGTCTATACTGGAAAAATGTTTCATGTACACTTGAAAAGAATGTTGATTTTGTTGCTTTTGGGCAAAATGTCCTAAAAATATCAATTATGTCCACTTGGTCTAAAATATCATTTAAGGCCACTGTTTTCTTGTTAATTTTCCGCCTGGGTGACCTATCCACTGATGTCAATGGGGTGTTAAAATCTCCTCTTATAACTGTATTACTGTCGCTCTATTTATGTCCGTCAATATTTGCTTTATATATTTAGGTGCTCCTACATTGAGTGTGTAGATGTTTATGAGTATAGCCTCTTATTAGAGTGATCCCTTTATCATTATGAAATGCCCTTTGTCTGTTGTTACATTCCTTGCTTGAAAGTTTATGTTGTCCAGTATAAGTATGACCAACTCAGTTTTTTTTTTTTTTCATTTTCCTTTTGCATGAAAAATTTTTTTCCATCCCATTCAGTGTGTGTGTTTCCATCTGAAGTGGGTCTCTTCTAGGCAGCATATATACAAGTCTTGGTTTTTTTAAAAAGATTATTTCTTTGTTTTTAACCTTTGGCAGTTTAATTACGATATATGTCTTGGTTTAGACCTTTTTGGGTTCATCTTTTTTAGAACTCTTTGCACTCCCTGGACTTGTATGTCTGCTTTCTTCACCAGGTTAGGGAAAGTCTTCTGTCATTATTTTTTCAAATAGGTCTTCAATTCCTTGCTGTTTCTCTTCTCCTTCCAGAACCCCCATGATGTGAATGTTGGTATGCTTGAAGTTGTCCCAGATTACAGATTACAGGAATATTAGCTATGTGGAGAAGTTTCTATCTTGAGACTGTTGCATAGAGACCAAGGATGGGAGCCATGGTGGCAGTCACAAGTTGGCCAAAATAATTAGTCCCCAGTTGGATGAGATTTCTCTTGGGACACTGTCCGTGCCTGCATTATCTCAGTTCTGAGAGTCCGTCTCTCTGATGGACAGGTGTCAGCACCTTGGCCTTCTTACAGTTTGGGCTGCTGTGGAGCCAGCTGGGGGCCGAGGCTGGTATGGAAGATGGTGGTGGTGACTTTACTAGCCATGTGCTGCCCTGATGTCCACTTGTCTGCCCCCACTGTCTTCCTGAGTTCGCATCTTACACTTCAGGGACCGCATAGTTCACCAGCAGGTCTTACTTCAATCTTATTTTGCTGTTAGATTAGTTTTGTTCAAACCCTGCCTTTGTCCCATTCAGTCTGTAGTAAATCATTACGGTATAGTGGCCTAAGTCAGATCAAGTATCCATGGTCGTCCGTGGTCTGGCGCTGAATTGAACCTTACTTCAGTTCCTGGTCCCAGCACCCATAGAGACGAAGGCCTCCAAGTCCAGCCCCTTATTGTCATCCACAAACACACATGGCTGGACTTGTCTGTAACTTTATTGTGCATGTTTCCCATCTCTCTTTGTCCAAATTTTACCCCTTCAAGGCTCAGCTTAAGTCCTGTTTCCTGTGTGACATGTTCCAATGACCGCGGCCTATGCTCTTCCTTCTCTAACTTATATTTATTGTTCTGTAGAAATGTGTGCTTGGTTACACCCCATGACTTGTGTGTGTAAGTGATCAGCCTGACTAATCATCCTCTGCTTTTCTAGAAGAAACATTGTGTGTCTTCAGTCTCCACCACATCACCTACGGAAACACGAGGCCATCCTTCCCTTAGGCCTGTAACCCTGCCTCTCGTTCCGTCCCTGGGACCCCTGTCTTTGTATCGCCCCTCTTGCCCGTCTCTTTCCCTTTACTGGGTCATCCCAAAGCAGTGAAGTATTCTTAACAGCTCCCATATTTAGAAACAACCAGCTAACTTCGCTCTGCACCACATTCTTCCCCCTCTTCTGTACCACTTTTCAGCTCCCCATCAGAGCAAACTGTGATGAACTGTCCACACGCCTGGACCTCACTTCAGTTTGCTCTCGCCTGTACGTCACTGCTTCCTCTCCCCTGACAGTGTTCTTCAGGACACCGGCACCTCTGTGCTAGCGGATCCTGGTGGACACTTGGCCACCTGGCTCCACCCCTCAGCACCCTCTGCAGTTAGCCACTTTTGGGAACACACTCCTCTCTCAGCTTCTGTGGTACCTGTGCCGGTTTTCTTTCTGCTGTACTGACCGCGCCTTCTTCTCTTCAGCTGCTGGTCTTTATCTGTGCCTTCTGATTCGGCTACAGCATTCAGTCCTGTCTCTAGCCTTTTCTTTCCCTTCCCAATTTGTAAATGCTGGGGAGCCTCAAAGTTCTTGTTCCTCTAAACATGAGGGCTTTAAATATTGTTCCTGTGCCAATGACACCCAGACCTCCTTCCCAATTTCAGACTTGTGTATCCAGCCTCTGCTTAGTGTTTCCATCGAGATGACGAATAGGTATATTGTACTTAACATCTAAAAGTTGAACACGGAAAGAACCTATATGCATGACCCATGGACATGAACTGTGGTGGGGGGATCGCCTGAGGGAGTGGGGGCTGCTGGGCAGAGGGGCAAAGGGGCAAAAATCAGGACAATGTAATAGTATATCAATAAAATATAATTTAAAAAATAAAAGTTGAACATTCAAACACACACACACACACACACACACACACCCATTCCCTATTCCTTCCTTCCCCTTCACACTATAGTAAGTGGCCCCAGTTGCTTAACCCAGAAACATAGCCATCATCCTTATTTCTACCTTCTTCTTATTTTAACGTACAGTTTCTGGCAAGTAAGTTCTGTCATTTCTGCTTCCAAGACAATCCAGCCACGTCCCTGACCCCACTGCCGCCATCCCTGTCCAAGCCGCCATGATGCCTCCCCGGGCCACTGCGGTAGCTCCCTAACCCAGCTCTGCCTTTTCTCTCCTTCTGCAGTCCAGGCTCCGCCATGGAGCCGGACCGATCTCAGAAAATACATCAGATCATTTCACTCCTTCCATAGGATTTTCCTTGGCACTTAGAACAAAATCCCCACTTTCAAGGACAGTGTGTAATGGCCTTCTGCCTTTGTCTCCAGCTTTATCTCAGATCATTTCCCCCTCACTCATCATGCTGGGGACACTCTGGCCTCCTTGCTGCGCTTGGGTTCATCAAGGTCTGTCCCACTTCAGGGCCTCTGACACACTCATTCCTTTGTCTGGAACACCCAGCTAGCTGGTTCCATTTCATCCATCACGGCTTTTCAGATGTCATCTTTCCTGACCATGGTATTAGGTATTAATAATGCCCCTAGTTACTCCTTGTGGCTTGTTTATTTGTGTATTGCTCCCCCTCCCTCATACACCCACAAATGCCTCCTCTCTCTCAAATGTAAGTTACAAAGGCAGGGACCTCTTCATTATTGCTTGCTGTTGTACCGAACCTAGCACAATGTCTGAGATTCAGTTAATCCTCACATATTTGCTGAATGAATGATGATTTTTTTGTTGTTGTTGCATCTTTTTCTCATGAATCTTATGCACTCGGTACAGTGGAATGAAATATGCTCGGTTTTTTCTGTCTAGTTCGAATGCTTGGAATCTCGCGAGCTGAATGAGAGCACGTCTCCCATTGCTGACAGACGTGATGTTTTACCGGTTGCTGTCAGTGGTCCGGAGACACAGAACCAGCCGAGGATGGCAGAACTGGTCCTCAGCCAGAAGCAGTGCATCAGCGGCCACAGCGCATTCTGTCGCCCTGCCTGCCCAGGCCCAGGTGGTCATCTGTGGTGGAGGAATCATGGGCACGTCTGTGGCCTATCACCTGTCCAAGATGGGTTGGAAGGACATTGTCCTTTTGGAGCAGGGCAGGTAAGGATTCAACTAGACAAGGATTCCCTCCTTCCCTCTCCTTTCGGTGATATTGTCCCACCAGTAGCTAATCAGTGTTGCTAAGTAGCATGAGAAGAATTACTGAGAAATACTGTACTTTGTGTGTGTGGTTTTTTTTTTGGTGATGCCTAAAACTCATGTTTTCTGGTTTCAGAGAGCTGGCAGATTCTGACAGACCAAGTCCCCAAAACACATACTTATTTCAGGTTCACAATACATCTTGTTTCCCTTTCAGGCAGCAGCATAAGTCCTGTGGGCCAAGACCTTCCCTCTAGGAGTCAAAATGAAATTGCCTACATTCTGATCTATATCTTTTTCTTTTCCTTTAAGTAATTTGTTTTGAAACAGTTTGAGATTTACAGAACAGTTGAGAAGATAGGAGGGAGTTCCCATAAGACTCACCCCCAGTTTCACTTGCTGTTAACATCTTATTATTAGTGTTACTGTCTCACTGACGTCTACACATTAACTTTAGTTCATAGTTTATTTGAATTTTTAATTTTCCCCCTAATGTTCTTCATCTATTTAAGGCTTTTGTGTTCTGTCACCTACAGTAAGCTGGACTTTTTTTTTTAATTTAAAATTTATTTCTTTTAAAAAATATATATTTTTAAAGATTTTATTTACAGGGGAAGGGAGGGAGAAAGGGAGAGAAACATCAATATGTGGTTGCCTCTTGCCACCCACAATCGGGGACCCAGCCCAAACCCCAGGCATGTGCCCTGACTGGAAATCAAACTGGCGACCCTTTGGTTCACAGGTTGGCGCTCAATCCACTGAGCCACACCAGCCAGGGCAAAATTTATTTCTTGGAAGGCAATATAGTCACATGAGTCAAAATAGAAAATCGTAGAAGAATGTATAGGGAAAGTCTCTCTCTTGCCCCTGACCTCTAGCCTCAGGGTGTCCTTGCTGGAGGCAAGTTAAGTTCCTGATGTATCGATCCGGATACTCTCTCTACTTATAAGCACAAATATATTCATCAGCATGTATTGGTGTATATGGGTATTCATTTATTTTTTTCCCTATTTTATACAAGTGGTAGCATTCTTTAAACACTGTTCCTCACTTTGCTTTTCTCAATAGGATCATTCCACATTGTTGCATAAAAGTGTTCTCATTCCTTTTTTATGGCTGTATAGTATCCCATTGTGTAGATGAATTCCAATTTTGAAATCAGTGTTGTGTTGATGGACATGTAGGTTGTTTTCATCTTTCACTATGACAAATCAATGCTGGAGTATGGAACTTGAACTTGCTGCATTCACAGATATGTGAGTCTGACCGATAGCTCTTTGGATCCGTCCTGCAGGCTGGCTGCTGGCTCTACAAGGTTCTGTGCTGGCATCGTGAGCACTGCCAGGCACTTGAGCATCGAGCAGAAGATGGCAGACTATTCAAACAAACTGTACCATCAGTTAGAGCAAGAAACAGGGATCCAAACAGGTAAGCAGGTAGTTTGCCATTTACTGGTCTCCCTCCCCACCGCCCCCCAGACTCTCTTACCTGGTTCTGCGTTGGCCTGGTGATTGGTAATTCAGACCTGATTTGTAGTCCCAGCTCTGCCACTAGTCAGAGTATTACCTTGGGCAAATCTTTTTACTTTTGAGCTGTCTTTGGTGCTCTATTTTTAAAATTCAATCAGTATTCTAGATACTTTTCAGACGATATAATTCTTGTTATGATATAAAAGTTTTTCTGAGCCATTTCCTATATATTTCACTCATTGAAGTATAGTAAGTAGCAGCACTGGCTCTGACATGAGGAGGAGGAAGAGGAACTTAAGTTTAGGGATAGTTCAATCACAGTTTGACCCACTGAACTTCACCAAATTGCTAGTAAGTATATTCCTGACTCTACAGCATTCACATACTCCTCCTTACCTGTGTAGTTAGCAGTGGTTGGGCATGGGGAGTTGTAAGCTGACCAGCACTGGAGTAAGTACGAACCGTTCCAAGGGGAGGAAAACTGATCTGTGCTGTGGCCCCATATCATCGAAGGTAGAAAGGCTGTCAGAAGACTGATCGCAGGCTTTCAGTTCATTGCAGGGTGACGGACTAGCCAGAAGCCCAGAGTTGAGCCTGCTCTCATGGCTGATGAAGCCGTTTGGCGAGCGCCCTAATTGTCATGAGTGGGTAGCAAAGCCCAGTGATGAGATTCTGGACACTTGTGTATATTAGGGTTGTCCCTTTGAAGACCTTGCGTAATTTAAGTCACAGATAATTCAAGACTAATCCCGACAAAGGATAGTAGCTTCTCTTTTCTTTTGTTTTTTTTTCCAACTAAAGTGGCTCTGCTCTATGATCAGAATGTAAGCTCAGTGTATGGTTTACCTCGCCAGCACATTTAGAATTTAGAAATTATATGAGATATGACAATATTTTCATTAGGGAAAGAGATTTGAATTATTTGACATTTTGGGTTTATAACATTTCTGTTTGATATAGTTCATACTTTCATGAAGTGTAACCTTATTTGTAAACTATAGAGTAACACTAACTGTCTAGTATCTAGTAACTAGGGTTTCATAGCTGTGGAGTCAGAGAAAGGAGATGCCAGGAGAGGATTGAGAGGCCTGGAAGGAAGAGGTTGTATATTCTCGGGCACATCACAGGGCCGGGACTGGGGTGACCGTGCACTGTCACAGCACTGACAGTGCCTCCTTACACGGTGTGCCCTGGGAGCCTTGATTCCCCATGGTGTCATGGACCTTGGCCAGGCCTCCTGGTAAGAGGCAGGGCTCTCAAGTGAACACAGTAAAAGTATTTCCTGCTGCCTCGCTGTCTCTGGCTTTTTGCCAGGGAAGATGCCTGCTTCAGGCAAAACAGGCAGGAAGCAGTCCCTTTGGTTGGATTTAATGATGGCAACAAGGTACTCAAATTAGGTATTAACCAGGGTTTGAGTCAGAAGAGGGTCCACATAATGGGCCCAGAGATGGAACAGTGGACTCCGGTCCGCTGGGTCAGACACTAGTGCGTTGCTGAGCCTTGCATCATTCAGCTGGCTGGACTCCAGAGGAGTCAGGGTCATGGGCTTCTGTTCTGTAAGGTAAGTTAGCTTAGCGTTCTTTCTAGATTACCGTCTGAAACCTTTACTGGCCTCAACTTCTCCCTGATGCCTGTGGGTCAGTGAGGGAGTCAGGTAAGGTAGATTAAGGGGACCGCCCTCAGTCTCTCGCCCCCATCGCCGTTCACCGGTGGGGCGGTGAAAGGTGGCCGGGGCCTCCGTGGAGAGATCTCCCGTCTGGCATTTGTGCACATGTGCCCTGCCGTGGTCACTTCCTTCAGTGGACTGCTATTGAGCCGTTAGTAAAGATGAAGCGATACGGGTGCAACCTGCTTACCCTCTGATAGCTCCCTTACTCGCGGTGTGCATTAGCTACTTGTCAGTCGGGTCACCGGAGGGCCCCGAGGCCTCGCCCCCGACTCTGGATGCTCGCGCCTGCGGTGCCACAGTGTGAATGCGTGCGGTAACCCATACGTTTTTACAATCTTTTGAAAGTATTTCATATGTCACTTTATCTTATAATGAGGGTTATTCTTTTACAGCTGAAGAAACCTAGATTTAGGGATATTGAGCCAATTTTTCAATTCATTGATAACGCAATTTAAAAAAATTAATTAGTGGGTTAAAAGAAACATATACAGTAGTACTTTTCTATATCTAATCTATAGTAGTGAGTATAAAATAAGTCTGAACCCTTTCTTGTAATGTGAAATTCAGAGTGTGATTAGCCCACAAATCATTTGACTGGTAAATCTACTGTTTTTAAATGCCAGTCTCTGAAATTTCAGTCCTCTAAACTGAGACATTCTTATGTCAGTGAAGGGTGTGTTTATCTGAGGATTTCAACAGAATTTAAGAAAATAAATTGTTCTCATTGTACTTCCTTCAAAAAGAAAACTGATTGATTCAACTCCTTCATGAGAAGTGAGTCATTGCATTTTAGAAAGGTTGTCATTGACGCAAGTACAATAATGGTCGTGTCAGGTACGTTGATTGTAAACAACAGAAAATGACTCTGGCTACCTTGGGCAAAAGGAGTTTCTTGGAAGGCTGCTGGGTGCCCGTGAATTTGGCAGGAGGTTGCCAGCCGGAGGCAGCATAGAGGCCAGGACATGGGTGCCCCTCTCCAGGCAGTGCCTCAGGTTGGGCAGGAGCCATCTGGCCTGAATGCGCTGCACCTGCGATGAGTGACTTCCTGCCGTTCACCTGCTTGCTCAAGGCTGAGTATCCCAGGGGTCTGGCTGGCTGAGCTTTGGCCACATGTCCAGTGGCTGTACTGGGGAAGGAGCTGGGGTCCACCGCCCTGGGGGCCGATGTCATGAGTTTTCTTCACCAAGGATTACACTCCCACCAACACTAGGGGGAGAGAGTCTAAAAAAAGTGAAGAATGTAATGGAATCTGGGCTACCTTCCTCCCCAAGAGTTTTTTTTAGCAATGGCATCTTTCATTCTTAAGAATGATTTTATGTACATTAAAATCTCGTTTGAGCCTCACACAACTCTGAGCTGAGTGTTTGGATGGTGGCATCCCAGGACTCATCACAGGTCTTCTCCCTTATAATCTCACGGGCTTGCCTCTCTGCTACCCTGCGTTTGTCCCCGTCTGATTTTTCTTACAGGTTACATAAGGACAGGCTCCATCTTTCTGGCCCAGACTCAGGACCGGCTGATTTCTCTGAAGCGCATCAACTCAAGGCTGAAGTATGTATGAGGCTAGGAGCCTGTCCTGGCTTTAGTGTGACACTAACCTCTGCCAGAGGGCCAGTGAATGTCATTGTCCCCTTGTGTTCTGTGGCAGTGTTATAGGCATCCCATCTGAGATCATCTCCCTCAAGAAAGTGGCTGAACTTCACCCTCTGCTCAACGTGCACGACCTGGTGGGGGCCATGCACGTCCCCGAGGATGCAGTAGTGTCCTCTGCCGACGTGGCTCTTGCCCTGGCAAGTGCTGCCTCCCAAAATGGTGAGCAGGTTCGGGATGAGGAAGGAAGTGTTGTCTAAGGGAGTGTCTCACAATAGGCAATGACACCAGCTCAGCTACCATTTTGTGCACTGGCTTTTTTTGTTTTAATAACTGTTAATATTTTTCCTTGGGACCATATTTTTCTCATTGAAGTTCTAAGGCACTGCTTTTAATACTGACTTAGTACACTTCAGACTTAGGGAACTCCTTTCAGCCACTGAATTTGAGAAGCTCCAAGGTTAGAACACACCTTGGGAATTTAATCCGCAGCTTGGATCACCTCCCCGGTTTGGAATGAATGAGGGGAAGACACGTCAGTGTCAGTGGTGTTGTGCACTTTGAACTGATTCATGATGTGAACAGATTGGGGTTTAAGGTGCTCTGTTTGAACATTTCTCCCCTGCCTCTTTTATCATTCCTGGAATTTAACTGTGCGCTAAAGTCGGTTACTAAATTTGCTTGCCTTTTTTAACCCTGGGAAAGGCTCATTTATAGTCTCAGGGTGTGGTTCCCAGGTGTTTTTTGATTTTTTAAATTAAAACATTGACCCGGCCTTTTCAGTATTGCTTGTGAGTTGAGAGTCTGCTATAGATGCCTTGATTCTGGAACATCAGAGGATCGATGCCCCCACTCTTTCTTCACCTTTGACCAGGTGTTCAGATCTACGACCGGACAAGTGTTCTTCACGTGATGGTCAGAAAAGGCGAAGTTACTGGCGTGGAGACAGATAAAGGACAGATCGAATGCCAGTATTTTGTCAACTGTGCTGGTCAGGTAGGTTAGCAACAAGAGGGGTCTCTGGTTTTCTTATTTACCTTTTATCTCAGGGATTTTTTTGGCATAGAGACTTACGATTCTATAGTGACAAACTAAACAGTTGTTGGGGATGAAACTGTCTCTTGTGTGGGCCAGGAGACTCAGAGTTCTTGTCCTCCACGTCAGAAACCTGTCCTGTCCCTTCAGCAGAGCTGCGTGACCTTCTCCTCTTCCTCCCTGGGTGAACGGGGCTCCTGCCAGGAGGGCCAGGGAGCACTTGGGTGTTGACATAAACTTTCGGCACTGGGTTTTTCTATGGCGTTTTATTGTATTCTATAACATAACCAAGCATTAGGCTGTTTTATTGTGTCAGGAGCACGGACTCAGTTTCCAGAACACTAAGCTGCTTCTGCTTTAAGACGAGTTGGTCCTTTCCATTCACTCTTCAGTTTGAGGTGATGTAGGAACACTTCCTGTCACGTGAAGTTCCTTTATGATTGGTACTTGGGGTTTACAGGTGAGGCCAGGCATTTTGTTAAAAGGCCTCAGTTGCTCCCCCTGAGCCCCTTTTACTTGCTGGTAAGTCTGTCTCCCTTTGATCTAAAAGTGAGTTTTATGGTTTAAAAAGTCTAGCGTAGCTCCCCATCCAAATAATTAAACTACAGCAGGCTGAACCTTGGTTTCCCACACCTGACACTGTAGCAAGAGCACACGCAAGCCGCTTGAAATTAAACTCCTTTCAAGCGGCCCAACTTGCTCATTTGTCTTTTTGTTCCTCTCCCACCCACAAACCAATCTGTCCATTTGTAGTGGGCATACGAGCTGGGTCTGGCCAACGAGGAGCCGGTTAGTGTCCCGTCACATGCCTGCGAACACTTCTACCTCCTGACTCGCCCCTTGGAGACCCCTCTGCACAGCAACACGCCAAGTGAGGACCTGCACTTTGTTTTTAATCTTGTTCCCTTGCCACTGTTCTGTCCTCTGAAAAAGAAGACTTTCTGCTAAGGACAGACTGTGCCCAAAAGAGTCTTTTCTTTTCTAGAGCATGTCACAGGGAGGTGGCCCAATTCTGACTTTTCTTTAAGAACTCTTTATGGAAGGATGGCCAAAATGGGCATTCCACTTAAGCAGTTTTTTTGGTTTCTTTTTTTTTCTGCAAGCTAATTGTAGTCCAGACAGAAGTCTAAATTGGTAATATTTGGAGGTGTAACCTGGAGTTTTGGACTTGAATGCTATACCTTGTATCAGTGTCGTGGCTGAGCTATGAAATCAGGATATTCAGTGACCCCAAGCGCTGTAGGAGAGGGTTTGATTTCATTCCGAAGGTCTTAGTCCCTGGGAAGGGCTTGGCAATCCCCCTTCTCGGGCCTTCTGTGGCGCAGCGGCCCTTAACATAGCCCGGCCGTGAGGACTAGCCAAAGCCCCTGAGCAGCTGAGCCAGTAAGAGGCAGTCAGAGAGACAGGCTCCGCTGTGAGTCTGAGCGGGAGAGGCCTCCCAGGCGATCCGGAAAGGTATTTTCAAGCTGCCGTGTCCGTGGGATGCTGTTTGGGTAATAAAACCAATAGTGGGTGTTTCTGGCCATTTAGAAAGATGGCTAACCTCTAACCCCAGTTTCTCTCTTCTACCCCCCACCCCCTTGTCATTTCTCTTCCTCAGCTATTGTGGATGCTGATGGCAGAATTTATATTCGAAACTGGCAGGGTGGCATCTTGTCTGGAGGCTTTGAGAAAACCCCGAAGCCCATTTTCACTGAGGGCAAGAACCAGCTGGAGATTCAGAATCTGCAGGAGGACTGGGATCACTTCGGTGTGTGAATTAGCTAGCAATGATAATGCCTTATGCTTGTCTAAGACGTTACATTTTCCAACGCATTTTCAAGAATAGCACCTTATTTGATCCCTGTAACAGCCTAATGTGGAGGTTACACAGGGCAGGCTACAGAGCTTGCCTAGTCTCAGGACAGTCACTGGGTAGCAGATTCAGAAGAGTATATCTTGGTTAATGGACTTTTGGCTTATTACTTATTCAACTAAAATCACTGCTGAAATTTTAGGCTAGGAGGAAACACTTTCTTAGGGTTTTATATAAGATTAATAAGAAATTTTTAGAAAAAATTATTTTGTTAATATTGTCATTTACTCAATTTTAAAATAATGTTAATTTTATTTATTGAATAGTTAATGTAGTCACATGGTTCCAAATTTAAAAGATATGGAAGGGTCTATGATGAAGAATTTCCTTCCCACCCTTAATAGAGCCTTTTTTAAAGGTTTTATTTATTTATTTTTAGAGAGAGGGGAAGGGAGCGAGAGAAAGAGTGAGAGAAACGTCAGTGTACGAGAGATACAGTGATCAGCAGCTGCCTCTTGTACACATCCAACTGGGGACATGGCCTCCAACCCAGGCATGTACCCTGACTGGGAATCGATCTGGCAACCTTTCAGTCCACAGGCTGGCACTCAATTCACTGAGCCATACCAGCCAGGGCAGATTTTTAGAAGTAATCTTTTTATTCTGGGAAACTTTAAACTTTTAAAAGTGGAGAGCGTAGCTTAAGGAAACCCCACACACCCACCAACCAGCTTCGCTCTGGTGTCATCTGTTACCACTGCCCCACTGGACCACTCCCAGGTGATGGACTGCAGACGGGCCGAGCGTCTGTCTTTGCAGCTGTTCCAGCTGAGGGAACCCTGCCCTTTCACGGCATCTCTCTTGGGTGCCATGTGGGAGCTTCAGCACCGAGCCCCTCGAGATCCTTATCTGTACCCACGTGTGTTATCTGCTCTTCCGTAGCGCCTTTCCTTTCCAAA
>PVJD01017641.1:0-16934 GCA_004026545.1 Mormoops blainvillei | reverse complement strand
CGATCCTCCACGACCCCAGGGAAAATCTCCCTGCGCCAGGAGTCTGCCAGGCTAGCACTGGACCTACGTAGACTGGCTGGCGCCTGCACTTGGGGACGCCTGCACGCAGAGAGAGACACACGCAGACACCCTGACGCTCGCAAGACCCAGAGACCGTGGCTCCGTTCCAGGCCGCGGCCCCGGCCCGGTTCGCGGAAAAGGCCACCTCCTTAGACCCTCGGGTCTCATGAGTGTGCATGAAGCTGTGCGGGCCGGATGGGCCGCGCCACCCTCAGCGAAACGGGTAGGGGATGGTGCTAGGCGCAGCTCCTTGGAAGCCTGGGGTCCTCGCGAGCGTGATGGGTGGAGGCATCGGCTTCCCTCTCGTCTTCTCGAGTCCTTACTTTGCCATTTCCCTTCCCTTCGTAAACTCTTCATTTCAGAAAACTGTCTCCCTCCGTTTTCAGCTCCCACCCCTTTTCCCTTTTATCCCAGGGCTACCTGGCGGGCGGGGTGGGGGGGAACTATGGAAAGGGGTTCTGAGGTGGCTGGTAGGTGTGAGTTGCGGTGAAGGGAGAGGAGATGAGGGGCTGGCGTTCCCGGAGCCACGGTGCAGCGCCCAGGCCAGGGCTGATCCAGCTATCCAGCCTTTCCCTCCATCCTTTCAGGCAGCGCTGGCTGGGGATTGACAAGGGGGTAAGGTCCCAGCTGGGAGACAGGGAGCAAATCTGGCTGTCGGTGAAGGGGTCTCTGGGGAAGCTGGGGACCCCAGACCCAGATCCCTCTTCCTGTCACAGTCAGGCTCGCTTCAGTCTAGGGTCTCTGAACATTTCTGTGGCAGGACAGCCACCTTGTCAGAGGTGCCCACTTCCCTCCACCCTTCCCACTGTGCCTGTCCCTGGCCTCATCCTCCTCTCTGGCTCACAGTGGGAGCTGCCTTGAACTACACCAGATGCACCAGGACAGTCATTTGACTTTTTCGGTGACCTAGAGCTACAGATTCTGCTACACCAGGCAACCCCTCCACTCCCTCAGCTACCCATCCTCAAGTTCTCTCCAGGCCCTTGGAAACAGCTGGATTTAGAGATTCAACTTGTTCCCTTACAAGCTTTCAGATGCAAAACCCACTTTGAGCCTTTCTGTTTTCAGAAAGAAAAACCCTGAACTAGATTCTTGCATAACCCTTCCCTCCACAGCCTGCTGTCTGGTGGCCTGGCCTCTCATCCCAGAGATAGTGGTGTTTGGATTTGTTATGTAAGGAAGGGAGGATTAGAAGTTTGCTCTGTCCCTCCTCCCCCCACCAAAATAAAAGTCCTCAAATGGCGAGACCAGTAGGCACAGCCTTCCCAAGCAGCAGACCTTCTAAAAGAAGTCAGTCTGGTTAGAAGAGCTGCTCCCAGCACCCTAGTCTCAGGTGACATACCAACTTGCAGTGAAGGGACAGTCCCATGTCCAGAGTGTGCCTGGTTCTCAGACGCAGCCACCACTAGGGCTTCCCAGGGTGGAGCTTACCTGGCTCAGAGAACATTCTCCTGTGGGAGAAGGTAGCCATTGCTGGAATTTCATCCTTTCTGTAGTTCCTATCCCTGGGAGCAGGCGTCCAGACCTTAAGCTGGGGAGCCCTAGCTCTCCGTTCCCTGGGCAGCTTCACCATATTCTACACGTATTTTCCATGCCTTACACACCTTCTTAATATCTTATTACCCTTCTCCATTGTCCTACACATATTATCTTAAAAGATGCATTTAGATAAGAAGATTGGACCTATCTGTTCTCACTTGGAAGAAATTATGTATACAAGGTAAGTTGCCACTCCAATTTGGAAAACCAGCTAAATTATTAATAAGGATTTGTACCGAAGCACAACTTGGTTTTAGCTGCCTCTCTGTATTCTTTGCATGTGAAGTTACTTTCATGTAAAACAGCAGCCGCTCATTACACATTCCTTTTTATTTGTATCAAAAAGGGACCATGTCCTCCGGCTGGAGGGGCAGCCACAGAGGCAGCGGGAAGAGGCCTGATACTTTCTGGAAGAAGCCAGTTTCGGTCTGAGAAAGGAACCGAAGTCCACAAATCCAATATTTATATTGTTGTGTTTTCTTTTCGGAGCTGTGCATTTGACCAGGGCTTGCATTTTTTTCTAGTAAATGGGTGGGGATGGGGGCAGCAAGACGGTGCCTTTTTCAGAGCTGGGAGAGCAAGATAGGCGTTCAGTCTGGCCCGTGATGCCTCCTGGGACCAGGAGTCCAGGCTGCCCTGAGCTCACTCACATTCCCCTTGTTTCTTCTGATCTGTCACTTGCACTGCTTTGACCCTGTCAGGGTGACATGCACCTGTGACCTACTGAGGAGAGGCTGTGGGCCTAGACTAACCTGGGGACTCAGCTCTGCCTCTCCTGATGGCAGCGAAGGGCTGCACTTCCCAACGCAGGGCAGTGCATCTGCCCTCCTGTGTGTCCTGGGAGCCTGGTGTGTGTCCCTTTCCACAGGTAAGGGACAAGCAGGTCACAGAGCAAAGTAGATGTGGCCAAATCATGAGGCTAATCCCACTGAAACATTTCACTTAACTGTCTGAAGTGTGGGCTCCTGTGATCTGCACAGGTCAGAGGCGGAGAAACAAGGCCCAGAGTGGTCATCTCTTGCCCAGTGTGATCCAGTGGAGAATCGAGAACTTGAATCCTTACCTGGTGCCAAATTTGCATTTTTGCCACCAAACTCCACAAACCCACTATCCCTTATTTGGAATATTTCAGTGGGGGTAGAACCGGGGGGAAGGTATCGAGGGGTGAGACATAGCCATTTTCGGCGACAGTTTCATTTCTAATTCCTTTTGCAGAGGGTAGTCAATCTCTTAGGGGTATGCTTAATGCCCCTCCTCCCCAGACACAAGGCTCCCTGCCCAGGCAGAGATGGGCAATGAGGCCTTGGGTCTGGTGGTGCCATGTGCGCACACGTGTGGGTGTGTATAGTGGGGGGCGGCCCACTTGGGCTCTGTTGGTTTGGGACAGTGGTGCTCTTTGTAATTAATCAGCAGTCCTCTCACCTTTCATCTGTTCTCAATTGATCTTTCCAATAAACGTCCATAATTACCAGTGCAAGAGTTTATAGAAGATGCAACCTCTAGGTGAGGCCAATTTGATGGAATTACCCATAGTGTAACTGAAGCTGTTTCTGGTTTGCTATTGAAGATTTGGACCTGCACGGAGACGCGCTTGCACTCTGACAGCAGGCACATGCATGTGTGCAACACATGCTCATATGCATGTAATGCACACACATTAAATGCAGAATCCATATGCACTTATTTGCCATATATAGGGTGGAACAAAAGTAGGTTTACAGCTGTTCATATGGAAGATAATACAATAATTAATAAGTAATAATACGAGAATAAACTGTCTCACATACTCACAACTGCAAACCTACTTCTGCCCCACCCTGTATGCACTTCCGTTGTCATGTGCATACTGCACATACATTACATATGTCCCACATGCATGTATTGATGTGTGTATGCATCCAAATGCTCATGCGCATACATTTTCATAGTGTGCATACAACGTGCACAATTATGCACATACCTGTATGGATTTATACTCACATTGAAACATAATTGATTGCATATGTACACACTCTCACAAAATGCATGTGGGTTCATGCACATCCTCATACACTCACATGCACAAACATGTACACATTGCGTACTAAACACTGGTCTCCACATTCATTCACACGAGCACCATGTAACAAGTGGAATGTGGCAGTGGTGGGGTTAATGGAGGCCCAGACTCCCATAAATATTTATATGAAGCACTCAGGTTCTTAAAGCAGAGACAAACCTCTCCCCACCAGTCCCTGTAAATCACGCAGCTAAGGCGTGTTAACTGTCAGATCCAGGGTTGTGCGATCCTGGACTTGCTCCATGAGGGTGGCCACGTACGTGCGGGAGCACACGGCCCTCTCCACACCTAGCCAAGCATCCCAGCCAGTGTGCCCAGGTCGGTCCCCACTCCTAGGATGCTTCTGTGAGCAGCAAAAGAAAGCATTTCAACGCTGCTCCAAGTGCAGGGCCGGTGCTGGGGGTGGGGGGTGGGAAGCAAAGGCATTTTGTGAATATCTGAGACTTGGCTTCTCCCATGAAGACAAAAGTTATTCTGGAGGGCCTGGCTGAGAAAGTGGGCGCAAGAGAGGGCTGGGGGTCCTGACCTGATCCAGATTTGCCGCGTTAGGGACTCCAGCTTCTGGAGCTGCTCTCATTTACAAGATTTTGGGTCCCAGGAGCCTATTGAATTACAGCTGCTATAATTCTGTGCTCCGTGAAAATTCGGCTTCCAGCTCTGCCACATAAGGTCATTCATTCAATCATTGAACAAATGCTTGTTGTGCGTCTCCTATGTGCCAGACACTGTGCAAGGGTGCTGGCAATGCAACAATGAGCTAAACCAGAAACAATCCACACGCACAAATCCTCATGGAGTTTACAATCTAATAGGATTACGAGACAGTTGTTAGATAGTATATGAATCAGTGTACAATTTCAAAAGGAGATAAATGCTATGGAGAAAAGCAACCTGGCCGTCTAAGAGCATCTCTACTACAGTGAAGCTGACAGACATGGACAGAGTGGTCAGGGAGGGCTTCCTGGAGGAAGTGATATTTGCGTTAAGATCTGGAGGCAAATGAGGAGTCGTCCAAGTCAAAAAGGTAGAGGAAGAATATTCTAGGTTGAAATTTCTTTTAGTCTTAATTGTAAAAGTGATTAGGACTTCTGTCTCCTTCTGATTTTCTCTCCCTCTACTTTCTTACCTCCCTCTCTCTGTTCCCACCACACTGGCTGCCTTTCTGTTTCTGGAACACATGTAGGGCCTTCGCTTGAGCTGTTCCCTCTGCCTGAACATGGTTACCCCAAGGGAGGCTGTGGCGAAGCCCCTCATCTCCTTCAAGTCCTTGCTCAGACATCACTGCCTTGCTAAGTCTTACCCTATCTGATCTGGCAGCCTGCCCCCCAACCCCCACCCTGGGTGCTCACTCCTGAGCTGCCTTATACTACTCTAATGTTTCTTTTCTTTTTCCCTCCCACAGCACTAATCACATTAGAACACTAGATCATTTATTTATTTAGTAATTATTTTTTGCCTCTTCCTGCCAGCACATAAGCTTTGAGAGGTCAAGGTCTCATGACTATTTTGCTCGCTGATATTCTTAAGTATCACGGATGCTCACAGGCACTTAGTAGGGCCTCAACCTCCCAGTAATTGGTTGAATGAATGAGTCAAGTGACTTATATGTAAAGAGAAAGGGGGCATATGTAATGTCTGTGAAAACATGGGTTTGAGGTCCTGGCTCACTTATTCTATTTGTCTATCTATATCTATCGTCTGTCTGTCTATCTATCTGTCTGTCTGTCTATCTATCTATCTATCTATCTATCTATCTATCAATCATTGATCCAACACCTACCAATCATCTATCTATCTATTTATTTGCCTATCATCCACCTATCAATTATCTATCTTATATCTATCTAGATTTTTGACACTCCTTAAAATACATACTGTTAAAAAAATTTTTTTTAAGGTTGTTTGTGTATCATTCTCCCAAATCATGTATATCTCAGTGGTGCACTTTTGTACACGTTTTGGTGTCTGTGAGGAGAAAGGCTGACATCTGATATGAGAGGCAGGTGAGGTAGTGCTGGGGTGGGACAGCAGGGGAGGGGGGGGGCAGAGCTCTATCTCATTGCTCCCCTCTATATTCTTGGTGGGTCTTCCGAGAGAAAAAGGTGGGGATGGCGGTGGTGGCGGTGGGCGAGTGGAGAGAGGTCTTGTTGGGTTTCTGAGGGCAGGGAACTAGTTAGCTTCCCACTTGTTTCTGACCGCCTTCTCTGCCCCTTGCTCTAACCTCATGCGGAAAAAAACAAAGTGAAACAAAAAACAAACAAAAAAACGCCTTCTCCCTGTTATATTCTGAGCTGAGAAAGCCTCCTAAATACTTTGCCCCCCCACAAGTTATTTTTAAAAAGAAATAATGTCTCTAAATCCAACATTTGTGATTTTTTTTTTTTTTTTAAAGATCACACTTCACAAATCAACAGCTCTCTTGTTTTAAGCAATTGCTAGGGTTTGGAGAGCAGGCTGCTTGGTAAACACACTTTGTAAACATCCAGAAAAGATTGTATTCAGTGTCCTCAAGTCAAAATCAACGTTCCCCAGATCCTGCTTTCTGTTTCATTGATTCAGGAAGAGGCGCTCCAACAGCTGAACGCAACCGGAGAACATTTCTTCTGGGTGATTGTTGTGGCTGAGAAATCAAAGCCCATCTGTGAGTAGCCCTCCACAACCCGCCCCCGCCACCCCGCCCCTCACTCCCAACCCCATGCATTCCTCATGTGACTTTTGGCCCTTTACTTCACACTAGAGGGGGTCAGGGGTCAATGTCACTAGGTCCATTTCAGAGCTAGGTAAATAGAGCCAGGGAATCATGTCTTCAAGCAGAGCGAGGGATGTGTGCCCGCTAATGCCACCGGGCCTAGTAAACTCCTAAAAGTCCTCGTTGTTCCGGTTCTTGGGGGCAAATTCTACTTGCTTATCCTTTCTCAGGTGTATCCCCCAGCTGCTTTTCCACTAGTGCACCTTAAATTGGAATGTCGCACCTTTTCCTAGGGTCTTCTAAACTTGTCTGCGAGGCCCGCCCCCCCCCCGCCACCAGGGTACCTCTGATCCTGTCTCTGTCTTGTTTGCAAAAACAAGTCCTTGGTTTGCTTTAGTCCCGGGAGAGAGCAGCGCTCCAAATTTCAGTTCCGCCTAAACTGTGGCTTTGGCCGTTTAAGAGGCTGAGCCCAGATTCTGAGGCAATTTGGGGAAGGTCAAGGGGCAAGAGTGAAGTGCAGAGGCCCCTGGAAGATCTGCCCTGGCCCTCAGATGACATCTGAAGGGAATCCATATTTGCCTGTCTGCTGGCCTGCCCAGCGTCTGTCTCCTTCGAGGTCAACAGAGAGTGACTTCTCCCTGGGTCTTATAATTTTATATAGGAGGAACGTTACATATCAGTTGGGTTATAGACATTACAGAGCTAAAAGACCTTTCCTTTGCTGAGGTTTCTAAAAAGGATGGCTCTGTTGTGTTCTCTGGGGCGGCCACCTTCCTCTCTCTGTTTGCCTAAGTAGGGAGAGTACACCATGAGGCCAAGAAGGGCTGAAAAGTTCAGTTCTCAATAAGCAGAAGCATTAGGTTGAGACTTTGGAAACTGTTGACATGTAATAGATTCATTCTGCAGATTGCAGACCTGGGAGTCTGAAGCTGGTTCTTGGGAATCTTCCAGTGGAAACGTTTTACAGCTACTAACTCAGGCAACCCTCACAACAACCCTGGGCGGCAGGGGGATAATGTTATTCCCATTTTCTGGGGGAGGAAATGGAATCACAGAGAGGTTAAACAACTTGCCCAGGAAAGCATAGCTAGCCCTGGCTGGTGTGGCTCAGTGGATGGAGCACTGGCCTGTGAACCAAACTGTTGCCGGTTCGATTCCCAGTCAGGGCACATGCCTGGGTTGCAGGCCAGGTCCCCAGTTGGGGATACACAAGAAGCAACCACACATTGACGTTTCTCTCCCTGTCTTTTGTGCCCACTTCTCCTCTCTCTAAAAAAATAAATAAACAGAATCTTAAAAAAAAAAAAAAAGAATGCATAGCTAGTAAGTGGCAGCACTGGGCTTCAAACCCAGGCGTTCTAAGTCTGCAGTCTGGCTGGGGGCTACATGGCAGATAAGGCAGAATTTGTAACTGGCTGAAAAATTATTTTATTTTTTTTAGTGGAGACTTGACTCTGAGAAGAGCGCTCCCTCCCTCCGACTGCTCTGCACTCTCCTCTTTAGCCATCTGTGCTCTGTTGGGGACATTGCTTTTAAATTAATTTTCTGAGATATTGGCAACTGGCCCTGCTCAGAGACCATTTATGGCTCCCCATTGCCTCCAGGGCACATTTCCAATTTTTTAGCCTGGGCTCCAGGACCCAGCACCACGAGCCCTTACCTCTCCATGCTCCACTCCCCATCCTGTGCTTGGACCAGACTGACTCCCAGGACCTGCCTTGGGTTCTCCAGCCTTGGCCTGAGCTGCTTCCTGTTCACCCCTCTTCAGATCACCTCCTTTGGCAATTGCTCCAAGGACACAGGCACCAAAAGGAAGGCATCTCCCTTCCCCCTGAAATTCTCACTGGAGCTGCAGTGGGGACCCAGAAGGAATTCAGATTGTGGAGCCAGGAAACCTGGGTGTAAGTCACCTCACCTCTGAACCTCAATTGCCTTTGGTAAATGGAGAGCATCTTGCCCACCTCCTCTCACTTCAGGAGGCATCTGTGGAGCTAGAGCCTGTGTCTGATGCCTGGTGGTGGTGGGGGTGCTCAGTATATGGCAGTGGGATAATGGTGGGCGTACTGGGCTGGTGGTGCCTTCCCGGGGAGATGTGAGTTCTAGAGAGAGGGCCGAACCTGAGTCATCTCTGGTCCCTTGCAGTTGTAGGGCCAGGCCTCACAGAAAGGAGGCGGGAGCTCAGGAAACGCTCTCGTGGAAGGATTAGGCTGCCACAAGCCCAGACTCCTGCATTGCAGCTGGGAGACAGTCAAGCAGGTCTAACCAGTTCATCTCTGGCTCAATTTGTGCTGCAATTGATTGGCAGGGAGGCCCTGGAAGGCGGCGTGCACCCCCCAGCAGGAGCTGGGCGGGGGTGGGGGGGACGACTTGCAGCTGTGAGCACACTGTGAGAACGAAGTTGGAGCTTCAGTCCTGAGTGCAAATATTCTCACCCCTGCTGGCTTTTTCCAGATGCTCAGAGCCCAGGGAGCCTTGACTGACAGGGCTTGCCAGCATCTTGTGGTGTGGTTGCAATGCAAACTTTGCCTCCCGCCTCGGGAACCGCCCTTTAGAGGGAGCCTCTTGAGCCTTAGACCAAGGGCTTGGGTCCCTAACTCGTTAAGAACACAGCCAGTTTTTCGGTGAGTCTGCACCGGATGAGGGCGTCCTGGTGCACACACATGCGTGTACACACGGACTCAGGGAAGAGTGTGTGTGCACGTGTGTACGCAGCCGCAGAAAAACAACGTGTCTCTGTGGTTAAAAGGGGGACATGGAGCCAGGCTGCCTGGGTTTGCCAGTCGCTTCTGCACTTACTGGCCCTGTGATATCAGAGAGATTACTTTCCACCTAAGCTTTCAGATTTTGTATCAGCTGAAGGAAGCTAATAATGTCGAGGAGTTACACAAACTTCTTCTTAGAATTCAGTTAGCTAATGCACACGAAGGGCTAAGCACTGTCCCTGATGCGGAATAGGTGCTCAATAAATCGTGACAGCTATTTTCATTGTATTATAAGTCTAACGGAGGTAATGTCACAGGTAGGAGCGCAAGACTCTGACATCAGACTGCTGGTCCCAACATGTTCCACCTGTGAGATTTCAGACAGGTTAACTCCCAGCTCCCCGTCTCAGTGTCTTCATCTGTAAAATGGGTTCCATGATATTCGTACCCACCCCGCAGGGTGGTTGTGTCATAAAGCGCTTAGAGCGGTGTCTGATAGGTGTGTGGTGCTCTGTGTGGTGGCTGTCTTCGTTGTTACTATCAAAGTCACATGATCATCATCATCACCTTCAGCTTCACCCCCTTGGTCATAACTTTGTCAGCCATTGTTGGTGCCCACTTACGCCTCCAGAGGAAGATTTGCTGGTGAAAGCACCTTGAAGGCACTTGGCCCAGGCTCGGGCTCTGGAGAAGGGCCCCATGAAGTCTCCAGGCATCATCTAGGGTAGCACGGGGCCCCGAGTTCGATCTAGTCCTGCCTTGGCACCTCCTGCCTTGGCGCCTTGGCTTACAAAGTGCTTCCAGCTGTGATCTGTGCCTCCCAAAGTGCTCTGGGTGGTAAGTGATGACTCCTGGCCCCTCCCCAGCCTGGCGGTATGAACAGCTGGTCTCTGTCCACTCTTGCCTCCTTGTGAAGGGTCTCCTCTACAGCCCTCAGGAGAACAGGGGCCAGCCTTGTTCCTCTCAGCTGTGCCGGGGCTTCTCACTGGGGCTGGCGGTGGGGTCCTCACCCTGCCGCATTGGCAGGACCCCAGTTTCTGCAGACTGGCAGCCCTGGTCTGAAACTCTGCCTCCACCACCTGGGTGGCCTGGGGAGGCCAGGTAATCTTTCTGAGCCTCACTTCCCTCATTTGCAACATCGGTATAATTACATTAATCTGGCCAGGCGCTAAAGGGGAAGTGAGGAGTCAATGAGAAAATGCACATGAAGCAGTAAGTGCAGCGACAGGCGCGGAGCAGATGATTGTCAGCAAATGTGGCCCCCTCTGCCTTCCCTCCAACACCCTCCGCGTCCTGTCCCACGGCATCCCAGGGGACAGGAGATGGTCAGAAGCTCGGAGAGGGCAAAGGGGCTCAGACCTGCTCCCAGAATGGACCTTCCGGAAGCAGGGACAGCGCGGGTTCCCCTGGTGGAGAGGCCGAGGGTGGGTCGGGGTCTGAGCCTGGGGTCTGCAGAGGCCTGCCCCCTGTGCTGTGTGTGTGAGCTCACCACCTCTATCTCCTGGAAACAGGTCCCAGAGTCAGAGTGCGGGGGCTGCTCACCACACTCTTCCTGTTGTCGCTGCATTGAGAGGGTCATGAGCAGCTGGAAGGGGAGTGCGTGTGTGGGTTAATGAAAACATCATCTTCAGGCACGAAACTGCTCACTCACTCAGCCAACACTGGGGACATGCTCTGCACCCGGCATCCTCGACCCCACTGATGCCTGCGCGGTCCCACCATGACTCTGACTGTGCGTCTGTGTCCCCAGGTGGCAGCTCGTGAGAGGTATGTCCACGTCCTCCTGCTCAGAGGCTGAATTAGGATTCGAACTGAAGTCTGTCTGCCCCCAAGACATGTCGTTTTGGCTCCTTGCTCCAAAATCTCTGCCATCTGAGAGTCTGGCTTCTGATGAGTGAAATCATAGCCTATGGAACGGCATGGTGCAGGGTTGGCAAGGTGGGCACAGTACTAGGGAGAAACATGGCACCAAATGGGAGTGAGTGGAGGACCAGCACTCGTGGGCAGCAGGGGCAAGCATAGGAGAGGGAGGGGACAGCGGTGGGGTTGGTCATTAACTAAGACAGAGCTGGAGGAAAGGGCTCTGGGGGAGGAATCAGCCTGGGTGAAATCTCAGAGGTGGCCATGGAGAAAGTTTCCAGAATACCAAGCAGACCAGCAGGATGTCTTGTTTGTTGGACACCAAGATGCAGGAGTCTGTACACTGGTCCTGAGTGGCCCCAATGCCAGGGTGAGCGGTTTGGGTATTGCCCTGCGGTGATAGATTCCTGTTGCCATAGTTGTGCAGCATGACCCAGCCCATGGTCAAGGCTGTTTGAACTAGGTGTGGGTACCTGGTCCAAGCTGGGTCAACAAGCATCTATTTCCTAGGAAATTAGAGTTTGGACTGTGGGGTGCTGGTCAGAGTGGGGCGGGAGCTTGAATGGGGAAAGGGAAAGAATGGCAAGGCGGGGCAGCCTCACCTGGTCCTGGCGCATGAGGAGCCAGGGAAGGGCTCCCGCAGAGAGGGAGGGATGGCGCAGGCATGGAGAGAAAGCTGAGGAGTGCTGCCGTGTCTTAACGGAGCCGCGTGTGACAGAGTGAGCCAAGTCAGACCACAGAGCAGGAAAAATTGGAAACGGAAAATCAAAAGCAGGATAAGAGTGGTAGTTGAACTCGAAGTAAATTATGGTTCCCATGTAACAAAACATCTGCACTGACATGAGCCACAGAGGTGACACCGGGCTTCCTAGTAGCCAGTGGGAAGAGGGAAACAAGAGAAACTTTAAGACCCGTGGTGCTTCTCAAGGAAACACAGGCATGCAGTTCAGGAAAAACATAAGCACTGCTGGCTCTGGGGCTGGAGAGAAATTTCTCTGGTGGATTGTCAAGTCCTTGGCAGGTGTTTGGTCAGGAGATGCGTGGAGGCAGTGGAGACTCTGCTCTGGAAGTCGGGAGACTGGCTTTTGGTCCGAACTTCATGCGTGACCGTGGGCAGCTGCTTCGCCCTGCCCGAGACTTAGTCTCTTCCACTGCAACACAGGGCGCCTGCCTTACCGGGCCCTGAAGGCGGACTGGCACGTGCAGCAGAAATGCCAGGCACACGGTAGCTGGTCAGTAAGGCCAGCCTCCCCCCCTCCCTCCCTCTGGGAGCTGTCTCCCTTTCATTAAGCTTTTTATTGCTCCCTTGCCCTCTCTCTGCTGTGGGCCAGCTCCTCCCAAGGTCCACCCACTGCCTCTGTGACCAGGGCATAGCCAGGTGGCTGCTGGCATGGTGCCTCCTGGAATCAGCAGGGCCCACAGGTCCTCGCTGGACCTGTGCCCAAAGTTAAATAAAATGCAGAGCCAGGCCCCAATAGCCCGCATCCTCCCAGGGCCCCCTCTGTGCCTGGCCCTGGGTGGGACCGAGAGCTCTGTCCCCCCAGTGCAGCCCAGCCCCCATTATGTGATACTTAGCACCCTGTACATCTTCTTCCCCATGCAACTCCCAGGAACAGATAAAGAATGGTCTATGTAATAAGTTCTTTTAAAATCCCTCTCCCAGCTAGGACACATGCATCACAAGGTGTGACATGTTTTGTCTTTCACTGTTACGTTAGTCCATAGCATCTGCTTGGTGCCTGCCACATAGTAGGTCCTCAGGAGATACTGGCTGAATGAATGAATGAATGAATGGAATGGAACCTTGTAATGGTCAGCCCAGCGGGGTTGGGATCACCATCTCCATTTCATAGTTAAGGAAACTGAGTTTTCATCTTATCTCTCCAGCCTTTACCAGTTAGTACTCATTCATCAGGCCTCAGGCCTTTCGTGTGACCTTAGGAAGGTCACACTAAAGCATTGGACTGAACCAGGCACCCCTTACCCACTACTGTTAACCCCACTTCTCCAAGGTTCGCTCAGATTCCCTTGCCCACACATTCGTCTACTGGGAACTCCCTATTTGGTCTCACGACCCTCTTAACTCCACTAGTTACATAACTTTCAAGGCCCAGTTTAAATGAAGATGAAGGGCCTCTTTTAAAAAAATTATTGACAGGTTTGAGACGGCAATAGCAGAGCATTAAACCAAGCATTGCCCCTTCGAATTGGGGGCGTCCTATGTGACTGCACAGGGTACATACTGTGAAGCCAATGCTGATTCTGTGATGTCACGAACACTGTCGGGGTGCTTTGCTGCTCCTTCCGCCGTCCCAGAGCGTAAAACAGTGCCTGGGCCTCACTGGCACCTCATGTAAACATCGAGTGAATGAATGAATGAAAGAATGAAAGCGGATGCGTGAATCAAAGTCACACCAGCTCCCTGAGCCTTCATTTTCCTGTCTGCAAAATGGGAGTGTTTTGCTCCCTTCCCGGGCAGGCAGTGAGGATCCTCTGAGCCTCGGGGCCACGGGATCATGTGGCACATGTCCTGGAAGTCGTCAGGCACAGGCGGTCAGAGGACAGAGGCCAGCCCTGCGGGAGGCAGAGTGAGGCCAACCTGATAAGGCCGGTGGACTCCGCTCTCTGCAGGCAGCCAGCCCACTTCTGGTGACGAACCCCTACCTGGCCAGAGCCCAGGGACTGGGGAGAGGCCGTGGGCTTCACCTCTTTAGAAAACCTATTTACTGAGCACCGGCCGCGGAGGAGGCCCTGCTTCGGGCACTTCGCCCGCACCGTCGCGGACCCTTACTTGGGAGATGGGGAAATCACAGGCCCGAGAGCCAAAGTGGAGTGCCCAAGGAGAGTCAGGGGCAAGGGCAGAGTCAGCCACAGAAGCTGGGTCTGTCCCTCTCCCAGACGGATGCTTGCTCACAAGGAAAGCTACTCGCTCAGTCCGAGGGGGATTTGTTTGCAGAACCCTGCGTGTGGAGTGTGAGTGTGAGTGTGCGCTTCAGTGTGCAGGACTTGGGACGATGTCCCGAGTCTTTGACTGTAGACGCTGCTGACCTTCCCCGAGGCTGGAGTAGGGACTATCCTCGCAGTCCCATGAACCCCTGGAGGTGGCAGGAACTCCTGGCCAGCCTTGGCCCATTTTTTTCAGCCTGGTGGACCCAACACTGTTCATATCTATGTGAGAAACATCGCCCATTTTCTTGGGGTACTATTTTTTTACAAAAATATTTGATTATTTGTTTACTTCATTGTCTTTATTTTGCACGATTAGAGAAATACTACTTTTTGAGCTGAAAAGTGTACTAAGGTTTCTGGGGCACCTGTATAAGCTTGTTTTAAACAATTTAAGAAAATGGACAACCTAACAGAAAAAAAAAATGAGTCAGAGGCCCCGAAGCTCTTCTCTTTAACTACCAGATGCTCACAAATGTATTCCCCCAACACGTCCTTTCACTGACTACAGAGGCCGGGACCGACTGGGCACTTTGGAACCAGGAATTGGATGTCTCTACGTGGCAGTTACACAGGGCGGTGTGGCACAGACCTATCTTCTCCCCAGACTCACATCGCCTGCTCTCTGTCTTGTGCCCTGAAAGCACTTGTGTTTCTGAAACTTGGCAAGATGGACACTGGTTTTTTTTTAAACCAAAATGGGTCCAACCTATACCTGGTGTTGCGAAACTCGCTTCTTTTGCTTAACAGTATGTTTTGGACATCTTGTCAGTACAAAGTCTGACCTTAACAGCTACACATGTTCCAAAGGTTTGCAGCTTGAAACATGGCTCTGTGTAATAAAGTGGCAGTAGGCAACGACTGAAATAGAAAGTGTAAAACAGGAGACCTGGGAGAGATGGCTGCTTGGCACAGTTCACGGTGGTCAGGCTCCCAGAACTGTGGAGTCTGTAGGTGCTAGCTTTGGCCGTCAGAGGAAGGTGTGGAGAGGCTCAGGGCCCGTGGGAAGGAGCCTCCCCACGGCACAGTTATCCATGCTGGGAAGGAAGCACTCTCTTACACACTCATTTCCACACTCAGGCTCACACACTCATGCACTTTCCGATTTATACACACATGTGCACGCATGCACACACCCTGCCACACCCAAGTGCTGTTGCAATTGTGAACCCGACCTCCACATCCCAAAGATGTGGAGAGGGCATGTCGAAACACTGATTGAGTCCTTATTGTATACCCAATACTGTCACGGGAACTTCACATGTCAATGTGTGTGGTCCTCAGAACACTTTACAGACGAACAAACTTGGAGGCTCAGACTGAGAGTGTAGTCCCCGCAGATGCCCGGCAGGTCAGTGGCAGAGACTCGTCCACGCCTCACTGTCCTTTCGGGTCTGGGAGGAATTACCCAAACTGGCCACGTGTGGGTCCTGGGACCTTTAACTGGGCTGCTCTTGAACATGGAAGACTGTTGCTTGTCCGTTGCCAGTCCAGCTAACCCCAGCTCCAGGAGAGACACAGAAGATAGATACTCACTAATATGACTCAGCTGCAACAAATTTAGGGTCAGGAGGGTCTTTTCCCATTTGTGGGAGGCAGAATAATGGCCTCCTTACAATGTCTACTACATTCTAATCCCTAGGACCTGTGAGTATGTTATCTTACTGTGGCAAAAGGACTTTGCAGATATGATTAGAGTTAATGACCTTGACATGGGGAAATTACCGTGGGTTATCAGGCGGGGCAAATGTCATCACAATGTTTCTTAAGGTAGAGAGCCTTTCTGGGCTGTAGTGGGTGGCAGGGTGGGTGTTTGGGGGGATGTGAATTGAGAAGCCCGATCGGAGGGCTAGATTAGAGGGCTGCAATGTTGTTGGCTTGGAAGATGGAGAGAAGGGGGCAGGAACCAAGGAATGCAGCAGCCTCTCTGAGCCAGCAAAGGCAAGGAAACACCTTCTTTAGAGTCCCTTGCCACACTTTGATTTTAGCCCCGTGGGACCCAAGTCGAAAGTCCAATCTATAAAACTGTAATTAAAACTGTAATCTAGAAATGCCATTTACCCAGGAAGATCCATTTATTCATCCACAGTGCTCTTTCTTGGCCACGCACACGTGCACACACACACTGTCAATGCTACCAGGGAATGGCTGGAGTGCTATAGGTCCAGGCATGGTGCTAAGTAATAATAATAGTAATAAAAATACTATCAGTACTGATACCAGTGGTAGTTATGACAGGAAACACTTAAATCACACCCACTATGTGGACTCTGCTAAATGCTTTACCTTTATAAATTCCTCCAGTCCTCACAGGAACCGCAAGAGGCAAGTTTGCCCATTTCATAGGCGGGGAGACACAGAGAGGTGAGTAACTTTCCCTGGGTCACACAGCTAAGAAGAGGGGAAGCTGGAATTTGAACCCACATCACCTGAATGACATTTATGTGCTCACACACCTGGAGACACACTCCTCCCTTCACAGTCATACTGAAAATCACACGCACTCTTCTCACTGCTCCCAGCAGTCTCCCCACCTCAACTCTTATCACTGGCCCCCGGGCGTGAGAGGACGTGGTGGAGAGAGCGGAGACTGGAATCCCTGGCTCAGGCAGGGATTTTCATGGGTGGTTCAGGTCGAAGCTTCAAACAAGACATTAATAAGAAAAAAAAAATGTTGCTAATTCCCCCCTCCCCCTGAATTTCTCATTTTTTAACGAAACTGCACTCCTTTCTACCAGGTGAGGTGTTCAATGCAGAAGTACACATAAGTCAATGTGTCTGCAGAATCCTTCAGACTTGTCAGCTCCCAGAAGAGAAGGCGCCTTGGCTGGCTTGCTCCTGGACTGCTGGGACTACAAACGGGGTCCGGTCCTCCGGTCCGTGTCCAGGGTATCCTCCCCTGCTCCCCCCTTACCCCCCAGGGCCACCCGGCTGGGCTGGCTGGGCTGGCTGGGCAGGCCAGCGGACTGCAGAGATAATTGGTATTTTCAGACAGCCAGCAGCTGGGGGTTCCCTGCTCCACCTCCTTACCAGCCTGGGGGCAGGGCTGGGTCCGCTGGAACCTGTCGGGCTGGTTCGG
>PVJD01017640.1:0-16935 GCA_004026545.1 Mormoops blainvillei | reverse complement strand
CTCTGCATCTGTTAGGTGGCTGTCTCTTCATCACTTAGTTCTGTTTTTGGAGCTTTGATCTGTTCTTTCATTTGGGCCATATATTTTTTTTGTCTCAGCATGCCTATTACATTGTGAGGGGCCGAGCCTTAGGTGTTCACCAGGGCAGGGCCCCTGGTAAACAGGACCCCATGTCACTGCCTTGGAACTGTATGTGGGGGGAGGGGTCTGAGAAGGAACAATGCCACTTGCTTGGCTCTTGGCCAGCTCTTAGTCACTTCCCCCGCTACCAAAACAAGCAAATTGGGCCCTTCTGCTGCTGATTCCCAGGTGGGTGGGTTTGTGTACGGTCTAGGACCCTGTGAGTCTCTCAGATGAACTCTTGTGTGAGACTGGCAGTTTCTCCTGCTGCCGCAATCCCCACAGGTTTTGACTAGTAGAGGTTTTGAAGCTTTACTTTCCTGTGCTGGAACACTGGGTTGCACGGTCTCTCTCACTCCTCAGTTGTCCCTTGTTTATCCGCGTGCAAGTGTGGGTCTGCCCTGATCCGCCATCTGGAGCCTTGCCGTATGTCCTTTCTGCCCCGACCACCCATCTCCACCCCTCCTGCCAGTCTGAATGAACGTTTCTTCTTAAACTCCTTGGTTGTCGGACTTTCATACAGTTTGATTTTCTGGCAGTTCTGGTTATTTTTTTGTTTTTAAACTTGTTGTTGTCCTTCTTTTGGTTGTGGAAGGAGACAAAGTATGTCTACCTGTGCCTCTATCTTGGCTGGAAGTCGAATTCTGTTTGTAGACATTCTTGCAAAGCTGTCTTATTTAACACCAAGCTGTATCTTTTTTAAAATTGTTGACCTGTTTAACACTCTATGAACAGACAGCTGTGAGTCACAGAATTACTTTAAATCCCTTTCATGTGGGGTGTGGGTTGTATGCAGAAGATTTTGGAATAACAGTTGATTTGTGCACCGCAGTCACCCAGCTACGAACAGGGGACTTACTCACAAATTCAACATCTTAAATGTATTGAAAATAGACATTTTGTGCATATAAAGCCTCTGAAGGGTAGATGTTGTTGACCTCATTCATGTCAGTGTGTTGTAGTTATTTTGATGGTTGTCATTGTTATTAATTAGAAAACAAGACTGAAAATTAAATATATGAAATATATGTTTTCTAAATAATTAGTACTCACCTGAGAACATAAATTTGCTTTTCAGAATAAGTGGTTGCCTTTATTTAGCTGCCTTTTGTGAATATGAACTTTATATATTAGATACATTACTATAATCTATTATAACAAAATTTGATATGTCAGGTTTACCTTCGTGTTTTCAAAATGGCTAGAAGGACAGCCTCAGTAGGGTTTAGTTTTTTTTTATTTAATTTTTTTTTTTTTGAGAGAGAGAGAGAAACATTGATATGTTGTTCCACTTATTTATGTATTCGTTGGTTGCTTCTTGTATGTGCCCTGACCAGAGATCAAACCTGCAATCTTGCTATACTGGGACGATGTTGTAGCCACCTGATCTACCTGTCTGGCGCCTCAGTAGGTTTCATTTGTGGTGTTTCATTTTTCAACTGTTGAATTTCTTTGTTTGTTCTACTGTTCTCTGTTTTGTCATTTATGTTTTTAAGCTGATTTAAAAACCTTTTGAATTTCTCTAAACCAATTGTTGACAAGGAAGGTGGTATGTTTGTGGGTGACACCTCCAGGCAGTACAGAGAGGAGCAGGTGCACACTGAGTTCCAGCTGCACTCTTGTCCTTAGAGAAGTGACCACATGTGCACCTTGGTGTGGATTTTTCATCCCAGGCTTTGGGCTGAGCCCTACATTTTCCCGAGGTCCTCTCCGCTCTCCCCCTGGGCACACGAGCATGTTTGTGCATGAAGGAGCACATGGATTGTGGGGAGGACAAATAAATGGTTGAAGCTTTGGCAGGTGAGGTAGGTCTGGACCCATCCCGGTCAGAACTGGTGAAGGATTGTGCTTATATTTCTCAGTGGGCATCATTAATGACAAATCTGCTAAAATGTAGTTGTAGTGTTGGGAAGGATGGCTTATACTACACAGGTGAGCTGCACAGGAGTAGTTCTAGGGCCTCCTCGTTGTAAACGTAGGTACCTGATTGTTGTAAGGACTGGGATAAATGGGCCATGACCATGATAAACACCACATAAACACAGTGCAGCACCTCCCCGACATGTGAGCAGAAGGGGTGACTTACCTGATTGGGGGATTTGGGAGGCATTCTGTGGTCTGCCCTTTGGTGGATCACTAAAACCCAGCTTACCTATAGGGCTCTGTTTCCCCGCTGTACTCTGGGCCAGAGGGAAATGACTGCTGCATGTGTTTCTTGTACCTCCCTAAAGTTTTCCCTCGTTCCCTTCTTCCTGGATTGCTATTCTGTCCACAGTCTGCTGAGGCCCACTCACCTCCCCCAAGGTTTCCTCATGTCTTTATTTTATTTTTATTTTTTTAAAGATCTTGTTTTATTTTATTTTTAGACAAAGGGGAAGGGAGAGAGAAAAAGAGGGAGAGAAACAACAATGTGTGTGTGGTTGCCTCTCGTGCACCCCCTACTGGGAACCTGGCCTGCAACCGAGGCAAGTGCCATGACTAGGGAATCGAACTGGCAACCGCTTGGCTCGCAGACCAACACTCAATCCACTGAGCTATACCAGCTGGGTCTTCCTTATGTCTTTAGGTCAGGCTGAGTCTTATCTTTTTCCATCCCCAAGAATTGAGCTTGAAGCTATCTATATTCAAGTAGAGTATTAATAACTGATTAATGTGATTGGTGGGCGGGGGGGCGATTATCTGATGGATCTGAGAAAGAATTGTTTGAGAATATTCCAGATTAAGTGGTCCCCAATACATGTTTAAAGACTAAACAATATATCTTGCTCTTTTTAAATGTACTATTTTCAAATGTTATTGTGATGAATGACATACAGCTTACTTGAATGTTACTCATTATAAAAAATAAGTTGAAGATAGTGGTTGTGGGGAGGACACATGCAGTCTTCAAAGGGGTTTGGAAAGGTATTTCTTAAGACAGGTGGCAGTATAAAGTATTTGTTTTAACGTTATTAGTAACTTACACATGTGTCATAAATACTGTATTGATGATATTCAGAATCTAATCAAACCTGGAGTACTTGAATTCATTATAGTTTGGGTCAGATGTGTTTTTAGTGAAGGGGTTTATTATGTAGCTGCATGGTGTGGTGGCCCTGGGAAGTTTTTGACTTTAAAAATGGTTTCATATTATTTCAGCCAATGGGACTTCTAAATGGAATGTTGGTGACTTTGAATAGCTTTTGATTAGCGTTTGTCTTGAATCACTTTGTTGAAAAATAGGCCAAAATGTAGGATCTTATTGGAGATGAGACACTGCTTTCTTAGTGTTGAGCTTTCCTGACAAAAGGATGTAAGGCATTGAGCGTGGGCTTGGCCTGTGCCTGTGTCTAACACTCCTCTGGTCCCTGCTCACAGAGGAGAGGAGGCGCAAGGAGAGGGAGGACCAGATGTACCGAGAGCGACTACGCACCTTGTTTGTCATCGCCATTGTCATGAGCCTGCTGAATGCACTCAGCACCAGTGGGGGCAACATTTCCTGGAACGACTTTGTCAACGAGATGCTGGCCAAGGGCGAGGTACAGCGGGTCCAGGTGGTGCCTGAGAGTGACGTGGTGGAAGTATACCTGCACCCTGGAGCCGTGGTATTCGGGCGTCCTGTAAGTGATGGCGAGGGCACAAGCTTGAAAAGACCTGGAGACGCGTGTGTACCCTCCTTTCCACTGAGTCTGTACCCGCGTGTGTACCCTCCTTTCCACTGAGTCTGTACCCACCCTTTTTTTTTATCCTCACCTGAGGACATGCTTGTTGATTTTAGAAGGGAAGGGAGGGGAAGAGAGAGAGAGAGAAATACCGATGTGAGAGAGAAACATTGATCAGTTGCCTCCCATACATTCCCCGACCAGCGACCAAACCCACAACACAGGCATGTGCCCTGACCAGAGATCAAACCTATGACCTTCGGTCTCCGGGATGATGCTCTAACCAACTGAGCTACCCGGCCAGGGCTGCTCTCATTTTTTTGGTTGTCATATTCATTGAAGGTTTTTGAGCGGTGGCCCACTAAGATGGAGCTTGAAATGGGGAGAGGCAGTGTTGTCTTCAGATAGAAGCTAGTGAAACCCACACCTGCCATGTGTCTGTATACCAAGAGGAAGAGATAGAAGCAGCGACAGAGTGGCCACAATGGTGACTCCCTGGTACTAGGGACTAAAGAGAGAGGAGCCAGCTGCAGGCTTGAGGTTTTGCTCAGTTGGTCTGGGTGAGTGGTGTGGTGCTGGCCAGAGGTCAGCAGACAGGGTAGCTTTGGCAGATAGAAGTGGGATGAAATGACTAGGGGTTGGTCAAACAGAAATCCCTTGGTGGTTGGGGCTTTGGGCAGGAAACTAACAGCACTGAGAGGAGGTGGCCAAAAGACTCGAGTTGTCAAGGACTGGCCCTCCGACAGGAACAGGAAAGAGAACGAGGTATGTTTTTCATCTCCCAGCTCAGCAACCCCCACCCCCAGGAGAGAACCCCAGCATGGTCAGAACTGGAGATTGGTGCTCTAGGCATAGAAAAGGTGGCAGATACTGCAGAGGTGTCAGGAGGGTGGGAGTTCATGCCAGGTAGGGAGTTGGGTATCAAAGATGGGGAGAGACATAGCTAGTGACAGTGGCTTAGTTGTCTGGCATTGCTGGAGAATAAGGTGGGCATATGGAAAGTGGGCCCCAAAGCTTGACTTTGTGAAAACCCTGGGCAAAAATGAATCACTCTCCAGTCTCTGATTCCCTCTTCCTCATTCTCCATTAACCACAGCACCATAGTTAGGCCCAAGAAAGGTAACATTGATATTTTCTTTGTTTTTTTTTACAGAATATTTTCTTTATCTTTTTTTCATTCTGGACTGTAAATTCTTTTTTAACTAAAGTATAGTTGGCATGCATTATTTTATTAGTTTCAGTATACAACATAGTGATTTGACATTATATACCTTACAAAGTGATCACCACAAAGTACAATATCTGTCACTGTACAGTTATTGTGCTATTATTGAGTGTATTTCCTTTCTTGTACTTTACATCCCCATGACTTAATTATGCTATAACTTCACCTTTTTTGCCCCTCCTTCCACTCCCCTGGCAGCTATCAGTTTTTCTGTATTTATGAGTCTGTTTTATTTGTTCATTTGTTTAGTTTTTTAGATTCCACGTATAAGTAAAATGACACAGTATTTGTCTTTCTCTGACTTATTTCAGTTAGCATAATTCCCTCTAAGTCTATCTGTGTTGCCACAAATGGTAAGATTTCATTCCTTTTCATGGCTGAATAATATTTCTCTCTGTGTGTAGACATACACATACTCATTTCTTCGTTATTCATTCATCTACTGGTGAATACCTATGTTGCTTCCATATCATGGCTATTGTGAGTAATGTTGCAGTGAACATAGGGTTGCATGTATCTTTTAAAATTAGTGTTTCATTTTCTTCAGATAAGTGCCCAGAAGTGGAATCGTTGGTTCCTTCTTTGTCTCCTGTTATGGCCCTTGTTTTAAAGTCTAGTTTGCCTGATATAAGTGTTGCTATCCATTTTTTTTTTAATTTCCATTTTCATAAAATATCTTTTTACATCTGTTTACTTTCAGCCTGTGTGTGTCTTTGGATCTGAAGTGAGTCTCATATAGACAGCATATGTAAGAGTCTTGGATTTTATCCATTCATGCTTGTGTTTTTTGAATGGAATCCTTACAATTTCATTTAAAGTAATTATTGATGAATATGTACTTATTGCAATTTAAATTGTTTTCATACTAAATTTATAAGTGGTTGGTGTACCACCTTTACTATGTTTGCCTTTACTAGTGAGATTTTTTGTCTTTCATAAGTTTTCTTATTTCTAATTTTAACCTTTCCTTTTCCACTTACAGAATTCCCTTTAACATTTCTTGTAATGCTGGTTTAGTGGTGATGAACTCCTTTAGATTTTGCTTGTCTGGGAAAATGCTGATCTCTGCTTCAATTCTGAACGATAACCTTGCTGGGTAGAGCGTTCTGGGTTGTAGGTTTTTTCCACTCATCATGTAGAATATATTGTGACACTCCCTTCTGGCCTGCAAAGTTTTTTATTTTTATTTTTTTACTGATTTTGAAAGAGAGAGGAAGGGGACAGAAAGAAAAACATCCATTTGTCATTCCACTTATTTATACATTCATTGGTTGATTCTTGCATGTGCCCTCACTGGGAATCAAACCCACAACCTTGACCTACTGGTACAAGCCTCTAACCAACAGAGCTACGTGGTCAGGGTTAGCCTGCAAAGTTTCTGTTGAAAAGTCAGCAGTCTTTTGCGCATTCCCTTGTATGGAACTATTTGTTTTTTTATTTTCTTACTGCTTTTAAATCTTTATCTTTAACTTTTAACAGTTTAATTATAATGTGTCTTGGTGTGGGTCTCTTTGGGCTCATGTTGTTTGGACCTGTCTGTGCTTCCTGGACTTGGATGTCGTTTCCTTTGCCAGGTTAAGGAAGTGTTCAGCCATTATTTCTTCAGATAGGTTTTCTGTCCCTTTCTCTCTCTCTTCTCCTTCTGGAACCTCTATAATTCAAATATTAGTACGCTTGATGTTGTCCCAGAGGTTCCTTAGGCTATTTTCATTCTTTTTTCTTTTTGATCTTCCAATTGGGTGATTTCCACTATCTTCTCTTCCTGACTGTTGATCAATTCTTCTGTGTCATCTGATCTGTTGTCGATTCCCTCCAGTGTATTTTTCATTTAAGTTGTTATATTCTTCAGTTCTGATAGGTTCTTTTGATCTCTTTGTTGAAGTTCTCAGTGAGTTTATCCACTTGTCTGTAGAGTTTGATGAGCATCTTTATAACTTTTTGAACTCTTTATCTAGTAGACACCTTACATCCACTTCATTTAGTTCTTTTTCTAGGGTTTCATCTTGTTTTTTTGTTTGGAACATATTTTTTTCTCTCATCTTGCCTGTTTGTGTCTATGTATTAGGTAGATCAGCTACATCTCCTGGTCTTGAAAGAGAGGCCCCTTTTAGAAGGTGTTCTGTGGAACCCAGTAGTGGAATCTCCCTGTCGCCAGAACCAGGTGCCCCAGAGGTGTTCAGTGTGTAGAATGGTGCGGCCTCCTGTTGTGTCTGGGCCACAGCTCCTATGGATACACTGGTAGGTGAGGCTGGTCCCTGGCCCACTGGCTGTGAGGCCTGGCGTCAACTGTCATGGGCTCACTGGTGTGCAGGGCAAGTATTCAGTGTGGTTGGCTGAGAGGCCCAGCCACACTATTGTAGACACACTGCTGTGTGCTAGTGCCAACTGAGGTTGCCCACTGAGTGTGGCAGAGTAGAAGCCACTTTGGAGGGGTGACAGCCTGGATGAATCCTCAGGGGAACACCACAGTGGGGTGAACAGTGTTAGCATGGTTATTGGAGAGTGTCAGAAATGGTACCTGCCAGCATCACACCAGCTAGGTGGAAGGAACATAAAGAAAGAGAAAAAAAATGGTGCTCACCAGCAGTTCTGACTCAGGAGAAAGTTCCAACAGATACCCTGTCCCTCCAGCTACACCCTAAAAGTAGTCAACGTATTACCTTTACATATGACCTAGGTGCTTTTCAAACTGCTACCTGTGTACTGGGACTCAGAAAGAAACCTGGGTTTCCCATAGCCCTTTTGCTCTCCAAGACGCTATTCCTGCTGGTTTCCAAAGCCAGATGTTAATGGGGGCTCCTCATCTGGTGCGGATCCGCCAGGCTAGGGCTCAGTCCCCTCGCTCTTTGGGGATGACTTCTGCAGTTGTGCTATCCCTCTCACTTGTGAGTCACCACATAGGGAGTGAGGGGCGGGGTGGGTCCTAGCTAGACTTAGTCTCTGCCCCTCCTACCCATCTCAACATGGCTTTTTCTTTGTGTCCGTAGTTGTAGAAAATTTGTCCTGCTAGTTTTCAGGTCATTCTCAGAGATAGCTATTTTGTGCCTAGTTGTAGTTTTGGTGTCAACGAGAGGAGGCGAGCTCAGGATCTTCCTCCTCTGCCATCTCGGAGCCGGGGCCTTGCTCTTGAATGCCAGTTTAGCTTGTCCATGAAGTTTTCCTTATGATTGGTGCGCCGCCCCTGCAACCCAGAACATTTTCTAAAGTGCTTTTCCTGTTCATGTTGCTCAGTTGCCTCTGCACTGGCCTTAAGAGCTGTTTTTTTTAGTGTCTTAATCCAGGATCCAATCAAAGATTATGAATTATATTTAATTGTCTTTTTTTTAGTCTCCTTTCCTTTTTTTGCTAAAAATGTGGACAGTGGGAAAACTAGACCAGGTAATACCATACCTCTTCCTCCATGCTGGGAGACAGATGGGCATTCTGGTTTTGATTCACTCACTTCATATAGAACATGGATTTACCCTTTTCCATGGTGTATTCTCTCCGTTACAACATGGTCCCAGAGCATGCTGATATCTACTGTGGTTTTTGAATGGGGCTGAGATGTCAGTGGAATGCTTATTCTACCTTAAGATGCTTGGCTGTGGGTCCAGTGCAGCCCAGCAGGTTTCTCTTTCAGATCAGGTCTCAAGCATGGTGTTTACAGCTGGCTGTTAGTTTACAAGGACTTGTAATTTAGTTGGGGCGATAGGATCAACACATAGTTTGCTGAATAGCAAAAGTTAAATTTCAGCGCACTTCAGAAATGAGTGGTGATGATGGATGCTGCTTGTCTCTGAGTAGTGAGTGATCTGGCTGGCTGCTGCAGGGCCTTGCAGAAGTGAGAGGATGATTCAGGCCCAGGTGACCAGAGAAAATTTTATGGAGGATGTGGGCATAGAATTCACTTCTGGAATCATACACTGTGTTCTTGGATCTTGACATAGAAAGAAGATCATTTCTTCATTTTTCCCTTCTGCGCCAGTTGTGACCCCATTTACGTGGCCAGGCCAGTGACTGAGGCATTGAAGTAGTCCAGATCAAACATTTGAGGTTTATTAGGTTAATTCAGCAACTGAGGCCACCAGGTGTTCCAGCACAGGTCATGGCTACTATGTTGTGACTTGTGGGTCCTCTTGTCTGCCTCTTCATCTGGTCTATTGCCCCCTGAAGTGGAGCCTGGCTGGCAGCTCTTATAGTGACAGTTATTCCCTAAGAGATTTTCTGTGACTCCTAAGAACCAGGGGGAAATCTGATTGCTAAGTTTAAATTACAAGAGTGTGTTTAGAATCTGAGCTTGGAACGTTTAACTTTGGAAAGCGTGTGGACCAGGCTCTTAGGAAAATGATGTGGGATTGGTATGACACAGTCCAGGTTGGTGGGAAGAATGAGGACTGCCCTACCCATGCTTCTGCCTCTTGTGGGTTGCACAGATGTTTCTTCTCTGGAGGCTTCAGACTAGCCCAGGTGTGATCCATCCCTGTGACAAGGTCAACTCAACTGAGATGGGACTTGGGGACTCAGTGTGGACTCCTAGACTTGTCTTGTGCTTCCTTCTCAGTGAAGCCTGTGTACCTGGGGGAGGTGCTGATTTCACTTTAGGAAACTTTCCATCTGCTCACTCTTCCTTAGTCTCTTCTCTATCCAGGAAAGGTTTACTGAGAAAAAAGACACACTAAGTTGAATTTCAGATTCACTCAATGGTTAAACACAACACCTGCATTTTTTACCTTAGTAAGTAGACTGTGCATATTTAATCCAGCACCGCAAACTTGTTACCGTGTCTCAGTGCTCTGCACACACAATTAAGTGGGGCAGGGTGCTGAGTTTAAAGATCTTCTTTATTTTATTTTTAGACAGAGGGGAATGGAGGGAGAAAGAGAGGGACAGAAACATCAATGTGTGGTTGCCTCTCATGTGCCCCCTACAGGGGACCTGGCCTGCAACCCAGGCATGTGCCCTGACTAGGGAATTGAACCTGTGACCCTTTGGTTCACAGGCCAATACTCAATCCACCGAGCTACACCAGTCAGGGCCTGAGTTTAAAGTGCAATGCCTCCCTCTATTTTCTGAAATGTTCCTATTTGTGAAAATAAGAGAAAGCATATCTGTTGAAATTTTGTTGTAATTATGTTTGAGACAATTAAAATTTTTTAGATGTGGAATTAGTTTCTGAATGACAGCTGTATGTTTAAGGGATTGGCAGCCTGTCCTTTTCATCACTCTCACAGTCCTTCTGCCTTCTGCCCCCAGAGGCTGGCCTTGATGTACCGAATGCAGGTGGCAAACATCGACAAATTCGAAGAGAAGCTTCGAGCGGCTGAAGATGAGCTGAATATCGAAGGCAAGGACAGGATCCCGGTTTCCTATAAGCGTACAGGATTCTTTGGAAAGTATGTTGGTCAGTTTTCTTGGCCCTTGAACTAGACCAAACTTGGCTTTATAATGTCAGAAGCAAACCACAAACAGAAATCTGAAACTGGCCTTCCTACAGTTAACTAGACCCTCTCGTGGGAGGATAAATAATGTATGGATGAATGACATAATGCTGGTAAATCTGGAAATGCGTGAGCCTATTGGAATTTGTTGTAGTCAGTTGCTTTAGTTTTCTGTTTGCATTTATGAATTTAGCACATTGTGGGGTTGCTGTCTTCTACAAATAGGAAAGTGGAATAGAAAGGGGAGAAGCACAGATATCCAGCAGAAATTCTTGATTCCATGTTGCAGAAAGAATTGGAGATTATGGGCCATGGGCCTGCAGTCTTTAGTGGGAGCAGATCAATCAGCACAGTCAGGGGCTCTTAATTGCATGGTGGGACCAATAGCGGCTAAAAGCCAGGTCCAGAGGTTTATTGTTGACTCGTGGATGTGCTTTGTAATTCTGATAAGACTCAGTGACTGGCAAGCACATCTGTGAAATGGTGTGCCTCTAAATTCTACAATCCACTGGCTCCTGAAGGCTCAGGGTTCTTGAGGCTGTGCCTCTGGTTTATTGTAGGAATAAGAGGGGTATAGGGCAGATGAGCGGCTTCCCCTCTTCATGTGAAGGGCTGGCATCCCAGGGTGTTCTTTTTATTCTAGGCTTATTCTGCCTTACTAACCAAAATTAATGGCCACCTTTTGAAAACAAAATTTATTGAATGTGAAAACCTGCTCATGTTGGTTTTTTAATTATGTGTGCGACATCAGCTATTCTGACTTCATGCCAAGATTATATACTGTATCTGCAGCATTTCCCCACCCCATCTGATCGTTTGGGAAAACTTTATGAAAGAGAATAATTGGTGAGAACTGGACAAGGAAACCCATTTTCACAACCATTTTTTCTACAAATTGCTCTTAGAGGGAGCGGTAGCTCTTCTCATCTTTGAAATGTCCATGGTCCCTGTCCCTGCCTTTGTAAGGTGTGACTTTCAGCTGCCTGGAAGCCACTTCTAAGCCTGTAACTGCCTCTCATTCTCTCACTAGTGCCCTCTATGCCTTGGGGATGACAGCGGTAGGCTTGGCCATCCTGTGGTATGTTTTCCGTTTGACTGGAATGACGGGAAGGGAAGGAGGATTCAGTGCTTTTGTAAGTCATACAAATCATCTCACTGAACTAGCAGTCTTAGGATTTGTGTGTATGTTCTTGCCGAATGCTTTTCCCATAAACAACAGAATAAGTGTATGGTGACAATGAACCTGTTGAGAAGCCAGCCTAGAGCCATAATTTGGCAGTTCATCTTTCCTTCTTCTTGGCTGACTGGGGGTGTACAGTAGCCAGCTTTAGCTGAGGCCCCTTTTCCTTGGCTCATGGGGTGGCAGAGCCAAGGGAGTGTATGGGGCAGCGTTTTCTGCAGTTTTTAACATTAGCTGAGCATGACTGTTTTTTGTTTCCCTACTAGCTAAACTGAGAAATTTTAAAGGTTGTCTTTAAAAGAACATCCACAATATACTTTTAAAATATTCTATTATTGTGATATTTGTCATTATATGCACTTCTTCCCATTAGGTTGTATGTGGCCAATTAGCTGCATCAACAGAGGGGCCCAGGGAGGTGGGACCGCATCTGCAGAGGGCATCTCCTGCTTCCTCCCGGCGTGGCACGGTGTCCCAATTGGATAATTATTACATATTTTGGGCTGTTTATTTTTATTGTTGTACTTAAACAATAGTATGATGAATTCCATGCACATGTATCTTTTGAGAGTCTAATTATTTATCTAGTCTGACTTCCTAGAAGTAGATTGGTGGAAGTTTATATACCTCACTAAGATCTTTAGCTTTCCTGCTTGATTGCTGTACAGAAATTTACCAGTTAATATTTCTACCAAGACTCCCCAGAATTGAGTGTCACTACATTACTTTTTAAAAATATTGAATTTATTGGGGTGACATTGGTTAATATAGACTACACGTGTACAGTTCTGTACTACATCATCTGTATTTAATTACATTTATTTATTTATTTAAAAAAGGTTTTATTTATTTATTTATTTTCAGGGAAAGGAGAAGGGAGGGAGAAAGAGAGGGAGAGAAACATCGATGTGTGAGAGAAACATCAATTGGTTGCTTCTTGCTAGCCCCCAACTGGGGACCTGGCAGGCAACCCAGGCATGTGCCCTGACAGGGAATCGAACCAGCGACCTTTCAGTTTACAAGCTGGTGCTCAATCCACTGAGCCACAGCAGCCAGGGCTGTATTTAATTACTTTTATAATCAGAAAAATAAATTACACAGTAGTGGGAAAAATCTTATAGAAATGTGTTTAGATGGTTTATGCAAAAGACATTGTTCAGTTACCTAGTTTGTATGGGGGAGTTTTTAGTTTTATCTTTTTAAAGCTAATTGTTAGATGCTAGATAGCTTTCTTACTGTTGATGATGTAAAATAAACAGTTCCCCTTGTATGTCTGAAATGTGACCTTAACTGCCATCTGCATGAGTGGAGAGAGGCTGTGGGTTAGTCCCTCTGGGTGGTGGGAGGAGGGTCCATGAGATCCTCCAGCAGAGGGGAGGTGGGAGGTGGGGACTCAGGGGCAGGACAAGCAGAGCCAGCACTGAGGCTCTCATCTAGCTCTGGGAGTGTACAGTGCCCTGACCTTTTTTCTTTCTGCCCAGAATCAGCTTAAAATGGCTCGTTTCACAATTGTGGATGGCAAGATGGGGAAGGGAGTCAGTTTCAAAGATGTGGCAGGAATGCATGAAGCCAAACTGGAGGTCAAAGAGTTTGTGGATTATCTGAAGGTAAGTAAGCACATGTGCTGAGCAGGAGATGGGTGTGAATGCTCTCCCAGAGGGGAGAGCTACATTGATCAGATATGTGTGCTGCACGGTGAGCTCTCTGTGCTGAGGTGGAGAAACACATGTACTACACATGCTGGCGCCTGTTAAACTGGCAGTGCAGGCTAGTACACAGTTGTTGATCAGCAGAAGGGCTGAGAGTCGATCATTGATTGTACTCAGAGCCTCTGGGACACTGGCTTTTCCCAGAACTATGTGCACCATAGCTGATTCATGTCAGCACATGAATTGACCTTCAGAGGATTCATTTCTTTAAAATTCTGTTTGAAAAACCTGTGGTTACTACCACATTATCTGCTGCTTTTCTAGAGCCCAGAGCGCTTCCTTCAGCTTGGTGCCAAAGTTCCGAAGGGTGCACTTTTGCTTGGGCCCCCTGGCTGTGGGAAGACACTGCTGGCCAAGGCCGTGGCAACAGAAGCCCAAGTGCCCTTCTTGGCGATGGCTGGCCCGGAGTTTGTGGAGGTCATTGGAGGTAGGCATTGCTTGGGTCAGGGGGGTGTTGCAGACAGGCTTGCCTGACCATTTGTCCAGGATGGCCCTCAGGTGGTTAAATTAATGAGGAAATGCGGGGAATAAAGAAGGGAAAACAAAACTTGTATTATGGGGAACGATGTGTTTATGCAGAGAATTGGGTGATGATGTTTTTTGAAGCTGCTTCTTTTGGGGGCCCTGGCGGGCCTCAGGAGGATGAGCATCCTCTGATCTCCGCTGGGACGGGACCTAGTTTTGTTTGCATGAGTGGACAGACGCTTGCTGAGATCCTTCATTCTTACTGGGCAGCTCTGGACTTTGGCCCAAGAGTAGGGTTCATGTCCCATGACATGTGTGCGTCCTGGTCCTCTGTGTCCCCTCAGGCCTTGGTGCTGCCCGTGTGCGGAGCCTCTTCAAGGAGGCCCGGGCCCGGGCCCCCTGCATCGTCTACATCGATGAGATTGACGCTGTGGGCAAGAAGCGCTCCACCACCATGTCTGGCTTTTCCAACACGGAGGAGGAGCAGACTCTCAACCAGCTTCTGGTGGAAATGGATGGTGAGCACCCTCCCTGGCTGCTTTTGCATGGAAAGAAGGGTTTTCAACTCTTTCGAAACAGTAATTTTCTATTTGGATTGCACTGCTTATGTTTGTAGTTCCAGAACCTTACACAGTGCTCGTCGGCATTTTATTTTTCTCCAATCTCTGGTCTGTACCTTTTCTCCACCATACCACTTGCCACAGGCGAGGGTGATAATCAGCACACGGAGAATCGTTGTTTACCAGATAATAACTAGAAACAAGGTCAGTTTAAGAACTGTTCTTCATCTGCTGCACTCAGGAAACACAGCTTTTAATTTAAAAAGTTAAGGGAATAGTAGAGAGAAAAAGAAAAACTGCTGGGAATACAAGTAGCACATCAGGCCATGAAGAAGTTTTTCAGTCTTCAATGATCCCAGTTGATTGTACTGTTTATGTGTGTCTCTCTATATGCTGTCTTTGTTGAAGGGTGACCCAGATGGAGGGTGGAATAGGACATTCATGGAAACTGATGTGTCTCTTGCACTGAGGGAGGTTCTGGGTTTCCCACCCTTGAAAATGACCTCCGGACTGGCTTCTGCACCCTTCCTTCCTTCCTTCCTTCAACCCAGTAAAGGTGACATGGAATTGTTTCCTTTTTAGATACTTTGGTAAGATCCTCTTTTTATGTTTGTATGTATAGATACAGGGTGTTTATTTTTATTGTGGTGAAATATATGTAATATAAAATTTACCATTTTAACCATTTTCAGTGTACATTTCAGTGGCATTAAGCACATTCTTCTTGTTGAGCAGCCACCACCACCACCATCCATCTCTAGAACTTTCTTATCCCAAAATGAAACTCTGTCCCCGTAAGACACTAACTCTCCATTCTCTTACCCCAGTCCCTGGCTCCAACCCTTCTACTTTCTGTCTATAAATTTGACTCCTCTAGAGACTTCATACAAACAGAATCATACAGTATTTATCCTGTTGCGTCTGGCTTATTTCACTGAGGATAATGTCCTCAAGGTTCATCCATGTTGTTGAATGTGTCAGAATTTTCTTCCTTTTTAAGGCCGAATAATATTCCATTGAGTAGATACATTACATTTTGTTTACCAATTCATCTGTTGATGGACACTTTCAGCTATTGTGAATAATGCTGCTATGAATATGGCCATACAAATATCTCTTCATGTCCCAGCTGTGTAAGATCCATTTTTAGCATTTCTTTTAATCAGAAATTCTATTTGTATTTTAGCTATTGTAGATGAGGGAGACACTTTTTTCTCACGTATTTTTGGTTCTAAAAGAACCATCTATTCGTGTACTTATTTTCCCTTTTAAAGTGTTCTTGGGCCCTGGCTGGTGCTGTTCACCAGACTGAGAGCTGGACTACGAGCTGAAAGGTTGCCAGTTTGATTCCCGGTCAGGACATATGCCCAGGTAGCAGGCCAGATCCCCAGCTGGGGGCATGAGAGAAGCGAGTGATCAATGTATCTCTCTCACATCCATGTTTCTCTCCTTCTCTTTCTCCCTCCCTTCCCCTCTCTCTAAAAATAAATAAATAAATAAATTTTTTTAAAAAGTTCTTGATTTTTACATGACTAAGGGTGAAACTTTTTTTAACCTACCCTTTTGAAATAATTCCAGACTTATAAAAGCATAGTAGAAGCAGTCAAAAGAGTTCCTTTATACCTTCTCCCCAAGCTTTCGAAGGCTGGTGTGGCTGTGACCAGGATGTAGGGTGTCCTTGAAGGTTGCCTCTTAGCTCACAGATGTGTCTTTTCTGATCTAGGATCCAGTACAGCCAACATGGTGCATTTAGTTGTTTTGTCTCTTTGGTCTCTGCCAGTGTGGGAACAGTTCTCCATCTTTGTTTTTGTGACCGTGACATCTTTATAGTCCAGTCCCTTTAAAGGACATCCCCACTGTGATGCTGTGCTACGTCCTCAGAGTTAGGTCTAGTTGGGCATTTTTGTCAAGAAAAACACAGCAGTCTTGGTGTCCATTATTGCCTGTGGCATTGCTGTGCCTCGTCCCTGGTGCTGAGATTCTGACTGAGGTGACCTCAGGCAGGCATGGCGAGGCCTTTCTTGAGCAGGTCAGATGGACTAATACATAGAGAGTGTTTTGTAAGCTCCGTAAGCTCTCCAGTTTTATTGTTTTTTAAAAATATATCTTTTATTGATTATGCTATTACAGTTGCCCCATTTTTTTTCTCCCCTTTATTCCCCTATGCCCTGCACCCCACTCCCCACCAGTATTCCCCTACTTAGCTTATGTCCATGGGTCATACAAGTTCTTTGGCTTCTCCCTTTCCTGTACTATTCTTAACCTCCCCCTGTCTGTATTGAACCTACCAGTTATGCTTCCTATTCCCTCTACCTTTTCCCCCATTCTCTGTCCTCCCCCCACCCCCGCTGATAACCCTCCATGTGATCTCCATTTCTGTGATTCTGTTCCTCTTCTAGCAGTTTGCTTAGTTTGCTTTTTTTAGGTTCAGTAGTTGATAGTTGTGAATTTGTTGTCATTTTACTGTTCATATTTTTGATCATCTTCTTTTTCTTAGATTAGGCCCTTTAATATTTCATTTAATAAGGGCTTGGTGATGATGAACTCCTTTAGCTTTTCTTTATCTGGGAAGCACCTTATCTGCCCTTCCATTCTAAATGATAGCTTTGCCAGAT
>PVJD01017639.1:0-16935 GCA_004026545.1 Mormoops blainvillei | reverse complement strand
TTAGAATGTGCTTAAGTGAGAATCTAAGTTTCCGTGCGGCATGGAGTTCACATATGGACACATTAGTATGCAGCACGCCCCCGCTCTCCCCACCGCAGGTTCTGAATCTGGAAAAATAAAATTGGACCAGGATTCACAGAAAGGCTAGACAGGGAAGCATTTTAATAATGCAGATATCGCCCCAGTTACTATATCAGGGTCCCTCAGGGTGCCAGGGATGTGTCAGGGCTGTGCTCCACGGTCAGCTTCTTGCATTTTAAGTAGGAAAAAGGATGCTGAAAAATTCAGAGGAGTAATAGACAAGGCCTCCTCTTAGGTAAATATTGCCCTTTTTCCTCTAAGACATGGAGCCATAATGGCTCTGGAGGGTATGCTGGGGGGCTTCACCACTTCAAGGGAGGTAGTAACGCGGTGACCGCCTTCCAGAGCTGTGTGCTGCCTATTCTGGGGCTCCCAGGGCCTTTTGCTTTAATGATGTTTCTTGTTTATAATCATCAGCAAATGAAAATGTTGTTGCATCTTAGAAGCCTGCTTGCATTTCACAGATATGCTACGTCATCTTAGGGGTGCCAGCATGTGCTGGTAATTCCAAGGAAGGTTAAAATCCTTCCTGAAGCCTGTAATTAGACATGGGAATATTGGTATAAACGCATGCCCTTCAATAATTCCCATATTAACCTTCCTTTTCTAGATACTGTCCTATACATTCAGCCCACAGAGAGCTCTGGGAACAAAATCTGAGTACTCTGAATGTGGTGCCAGGGAAGGGTTGGGCAGTGTGGCATTAGGAGACCGGTTTGGGTGTGTGTGACCAATTCAAAATAACAGTGGCTTCTGCATGGTAGAAGCTGCATTCTCTCACCTGGGCTGACAGCTCTGCTCTCCTGATCTGGGGACCCAGGTTCCTTCCATTTTGTTGGCTCTGCTCTCCCCTTGTCGCTTTTTTTTTTTTTTTAAAGATTTTATTTATATATGTTTAGAGAAGGGAAAGACAGGGAGAGAAATACCGATCAGTTGCCTCTCACATGCCCCCAGCCAGGGACCTGGCCCACAACCCAGGCTTGTGCCCTGACCTATAGGTTTGCAGGCTGGCACTCAATCCACTGAGCCACACCAGCCAGGGCTCCTCTTGTCACTCTTATCCCAGTGATCCATCATGGCTCTCCATCACATTCACTTTCCAAGGCATAGCTAGGAGGAGTGGGAGAAGGGGACACTCCCTCCTTTAAGGACAGATCCTGGAGTTTACATACATCACTTCCCCTTACCACCCATTGGTCAGAACTTAGTCACATGACCACATACCTAGCTGCAAAGGACTGTGGGAAATCTCATTATTCTGGGTGTCCGTGTACCCCATTAAAAGCCAGGGGATCTATCATTACAGAAGAAAGGGGGAATAGACTGGCGGGCAGCTGCCACAACCAGAAAGGGAAATGAGACCGCGTCCTAGGTCTTCCGTTCTGACCATGGGAGAATTCTGGAGCAGTCTGCGTTCGGTGGGCGCTCTCCCCTCCCCCGGTCACCATCATCTCCAGCGAGCATGTGCTGAGCACCTGTTGAATGAAAGGCTGCCAGGAGCAGATCACCAATGGCTCCTGCCTGACTACCGCCCTTCCCCACACCTGACCCGGGCTAAGAGCATTGACATCAGCACCCCCACCCCACCCACCTAATGATTCCACCAGCTGCAGCGATTTTGCAGGAAGGGAAAAATATCCCCCTTGATCATTTTGGAATGAGCTAATCCCCCTGGTTTGGTGCAAGATAAACTGCATCCCAGCCTGTTCTGGCCGTAAGTTCTATCATTAACCCCTCTCTTAGGTTGGGAAATGTGTGCTGCCTCTCCCAGCCCTCGCCGTCCTTGCCTCCCCGATTCAAGTGTCGTTCCCTTTCCAGTCTGACTTGAGAAGCTTCACCAAGTGTTTCCACTTGAGAGATGAATTTCAGAAATGTTGCCTCTTTGGCAGCAGGTGTGTGTGAGAATGGGCGAGGCACAGGCCCCACAGATGCCCCAGGATCCTGAGTGTCTAGAGATGCTTCCAGGACAGCAAGATGGCCACCTCCCTCTCTCCTTATTGCTCACGTCTCAGGAACTGAGTGTGCTGGAGAGAGGCAGAGGCACGGAGGGAGAGGCCCCTTGCCTGAAATTCGAAGGGCTCCTAGGCGGCCAAGGGCTTTCCCGGGTTGGGGGAAGTTAGCCCAAGTCTTAGCTCCCAGAGGGCAAGTTCACGCTGGGGCCCTGGCTCTGTAGGTGGCCCCGCATGTGGACGCTACCCCAGCTGTCAACCGAGCAGCCTGGAGAACTGGAGTGGGGCAGCCAGGGCTGTGTCTAAAGGTCATATTTGTTATAAAAGTATAGGCAAGGAAGATGCTGTCTTACCCTTGGCCCGCGTTGCCTGGTTCCTCCTCATTCCTTTCCTTATCTTCACTCCCTCCTCTTGTTCCAGCTCCCCATCCCCCATCTCCCTCTTGCCTCCTGTGGTTCTTTCCAAGTCCTCTCTTCCCTCCGGCTTCTTTCTTCTTCCCTCCTCGCTCTGCCTGTCATTCAGTCCTTACAGGTCCTGAGTTAGTGAGAAGAGGCTCCTGAGACAGGAAGTCAGGATCCCAGGCCTGCACAGTTTTGATTCCCTTGCAGCTGAGGCAAATCCTGTCCCTCTCTGGGCCTAGAGGTGGGGGGTCTCAGGCCAACCCAAATACCCCTTTAGATCGCTGTTATTCTCCTGGGCCTTCTGGTCTTCTCTTTCATTCCTCCCTTGTCTACCCCCACCCGGCCTCCTTTATCCTGGGTGTCAGTATGTCCTGAGGGCTGCTCCAGAGGGTAGATGCTTATTTCCTACAGGGGGCAGTTTTGGTGACGCCCCCTGGAACTCAAGGCTAGCGAAGGTGGGTTCTTTTTAGGGCCCAATGTTTACTTCTCTCCTGCCTTGGTTGAGGGGAGAGGGGCACTGCCCTTTTAGCCGGGAGAGGGTCTCTTATCTTTAGGGGCCTGGGAAAGCCCCTAAAAGGCCTTAGGTGAGGCCCTGGGCCCTCCCTCACCCATCTCCTCAGCTCATGACCAGCTCGAGGGCAGGCCCTCCCTGCAAAGAGGCTGTGCAAATAGCCCATGAGGAGTGGTCCTATCCCCCAACCTTAGGGGGTGAGGCCTCGGCATTGGCAAGAATGGCAGGAAGATTGGAACCAGCTCTGGGTGCAGGGTTAGAGCAGGATGCCTTAGAAAAAATAATAAAAGGACTGTTGCAAAGCTCCAGGGAACAGATGTTTTCCATTTGGAGTCTGCTGAGAGAAAACGAAGAGGGGGGTGGATGGGGAGAGATGGAGGGAGGAGGAAGAAAAGCCGAGGCAGGCAAGACAGGAGGTCTAGAGCAGGCTGGGAGGAGGATGCGAGAAGTGAGAAAATCAGTGTAGGGAGAGGGAGTAAAGGAACTGAGAGAGGATAAGAGAAACCGAGGAGACAGCAAGGCCCCTGTTGCCTGGGGTGATGACCACGACTATGAGGATTCAAGGAAAACCCGGCAACACTGAGTGCTCACCAGCCCTGGCCAGGGGAGGCCGTGAGGGGTGTGGGCACCTTGGGGCCCTGGCAGCCAGGGCCTGGTGGTAAAGGATCAGGGCAGTGGACAGGCACTGTGCCATGTGGCTGTCTGTTTGGTAAAACAACTGCCTGGGGACACAGAGGCTGGGACGAAGGGGTACACTGCAGCCCCCAGACCTGTGCGCCTGTCTGCCAGTCAGAGGCCCCGCCCTGGGGGTGGGGCCAGCCAGGAGATTTCTGCAAGGCCGAGCCAGTAGCCCTCAGGAGACCTCGCTTTTCTGACTCTGTTCTATGTCAGCTGGTTTCCTGCCTAACTGGTAATGAAGTCCATTGGAGCAAATTAGCCCTACCTGTTTTTCAGGGCATGTTTTCTGGTGTATGGCCAACCTGACAAGGCCCAGGGCCCCAAAGAAGGAGGGAGGTGGGGATCCTGTAATTGAAATCCATTGATGTCAAGGCACTGTGAGGAATCCCCAAGGTTGGGGTTGGTAGGGGGGGACCAGGAGCAGCCTCCGGAGATGAAGCTCAGGAGACAGGGCTGCAAGTTGTAAACAGCTTAATGAGCCGTGCGAAGGCCAGGTGGGCAGGTGGGCCGGGCCTGGGGCGGGCCCGCTGGAGCAAGGTCTAGGGCAGTGGAGAGCCTGGCCCCTACGCCAAGCTGCTGGCGAGGGAGCCGATGCAGGAAGGCCTCCCCACCCCTGGCACTCACACCACATACGTCCTTCTACTTCTCCCCTCTCTCTGTGACCCTGGGGACTTCTGCCAAAGTGGAGCCCAGCTCTCCAGGTTAGCCCAGTCTCCCTTCTCTCTGTCAGTCCAAGTGCCCCTGCGCCTTCAGGCCTTAACTCAAATGCTGCCTCCCTCAGGAAGACTTCTCTGACCACACCAGCACAGCTGACCTGACACCTTCTGAGTGCCCAGAGCACTTAGAGTTGGCACTTGTCACCCCATTGTGCTAGGTCACTCCAGTGGTTAGGTGGCTTCATTCTTTGTCCTCGTGGGAGGGCCAGGTGTATTGTCAGTGCTCAGTAGTTGCACATGGGACATTTAGTTATGAGGGAGCCTTAGTTATGAAGGGAACACAGCAGCGGAGCAGAGGAGAGCCAACGCTGAGAGAACCGCACCCCTGACCACTGGGCCAGCCCTCCCTGCAAGGCCCCAGGTTCAAAGACTGCCCTTCCTGGCCTTGCCTCCCCGTGTTTTCTGTCTTGGGAATCTCCGGTCCAGGCTAGCTCGGGGAACAAGAGCCAGCATTTCTTTCTTGCCTCATCACGGGAACCGGGCTCCTCTGCATTTAATTAATTCTCTGGTTCTCCCAAATTCTCATCCCCACTAGTGGAAAAAAGCACCCTTGCTCAAAAAGCCCTCTATACTATTTTAGGATGTGGCAAGCAATTTGATTGCACAATGAGCCTTAGGCCACATTCATGCTGAGTGCTCCGAGGTCAAGGCCTTATACTTAGACCTCCTTCCTGCTTCTCTTCCGAGCAGGGAGATGGATGCCTGAGCCCGGGTTTTCCACCTCTTTCCGGCAGCTTCCTTTGGGATGTCTCTTATCCAGCCCACCCCAGGCCTAACCCGAACTCACGTAACCTCAGCTCTCAGCCTTTGTTAGGAACAGCTCTCGGCAAAGTCGCGAGCCAGGCTCGGCTTGCCCTTCTGTGCTCCCATCTGCGTGCGGGCACCAGCCCCGGGAGGGGCGGTCGAGCCCTGAGCTGCCGTAAGAGGAGGGCTGAGTGGGCCACAAGGCCAAGCTGCAACCCCAAAGAGCTGTGTTGCTAAAAGCACCTGCTGTGGGTGTGTATGTACACAGGAGGGTTTGATATGCACATTTATGTGGGCTGACCCGGGATTGGAGAAACTGCCCCATTTTCCACTGATCTGGGGAAGAAGGCAAACTGGTTGTGGGGCAGATTGTATGTGTGTCCTCTGTTCCTCTTGGTGCTGCAGAAAGTCCTTTGCAGGGAGGCCAGGAGCTGCTGGGAGCCCAGCCCTGCCTTGCCACTTCCCACTGAGGGATGGGGGAGAGTTCCTCCCTCTCTCAGCCTGGTATGTTAGCAGGGGGCTCATGAGAACACCCGCCTCCCTCCCAGACTTGTGGGGATTAAATGAGAGAAGACGCTTCACACAGCCGGGCCTTGGCCCACAGTCGGCTCCCATTCGGTGCAGGCTGTTTGGTAGCTGTTACTAACACTCCTTGGTGGGGCCCAGCTCCACCCCTTCCCAGGTGCTCCCTGGGCCTCTCTTCTCCTCACCCACCTACCGCCATCCTTGGCAGGATTCCTGGGCTCCCCCTCGGGCCCTGTGCACACTGTTAGCCTCCCTCCTCGGCGACTGAAAGCTGGAGGAGAGCCACCACATCTGCCCCCCTCCCCCTAGCCCAGGCACATAATAATAAACTGTGACGTGAAAGGACACTGGGAAAAAGTCACAATCACCTGAGCAAACGCCGAGCTCCAGGAGATGCCACGTGTGCCGCCACTGCAGGGCTCTGAAGTCCAGTGGCCCAGAACAAACCTAACTTAGTCTCTCTGTGGCTTCGGGCGACTTCCCTACCCTCTCTGTGCCTCAGTGTCCTCCTCCCTGAAGCAGGGCAATGAAAGTGCTTGCTCGCCAGGGCTCTGAGAGCGCTCGCTGAGACAGTCTGCGTGGAGCACGGAGCACAGAGTGAGCTCTCAGAAATCGCCCCCTGGTGTTACCCCCGGACCCCAGAGAGGGCCTGTCCTGTGCTCTGACTTGTGGAGATGGTTTCCATCACCCGAGACTGGTTCCCAGGGAGGGGGCTGCTGCCTCTGACTCTTCCACCACTCTCACCTCCCACTGTCCTTCTGGTTTCACAGCCGAACTGTTCATGGAGCAGCAGCACCTTAAGGAAGCGGGTTTCTGCATCCAGGAGGCAGCGAGCCTCTTCCCCACCTCACACTCGGTACTCTACATGCGGGGCCGGCTGGCTGAGATGAAGGGCAGCTTGGAGGAGGCCAAGCAGCTATACAAGGAAGCGCTCACGGTGAACCCCGATGGCGTGCGCATCATGCACAGCCTGGTGAGTCTGCGTCGCACCCCCGCAGAAGGCCTCGGGGCCCTCCCCGCCTCCCTCCCTCCGTGCCTGCAGGCGCCTTGCTACCAGGGTTCCCTGGTGTCCAGGGGGAAGCGGCTTCCTCCCTGCTCTGTTGGGAAAGACAACGCTTCTCTCTGCAGAGACAGGCCACTTCTCTCAATCAGAGCCTGCCTGAGCAGATGAAAGAATCTAGGAGGATCAGTTGATATTCTTTGTGACTTGTTGCTCTAAGTTTCGGTATGGCAATCTAGCCCCCGAGGGCTTTCACTGTTATGCACCAGATCCTCAACCTGGAGACTGTAGATACCAGAATGTTCTTTCTGAGGGTTCTCAGGCCCTCCCTGATCACTGGGCTGCCTTCCCTGTTTCAAAGGAACTCCTGGGCGGGATGCAAGGTGATGCCCCATGCTAGGCTGTCCTTTCAGGTCTGACTCTAGCACACATTGAAAAGTCTTAGGACATGGAGCTCACGACTTGGGTGTCCAAGGCTCAGTGACCTTCCTATGGGAAGGTTCAGAGACTGGGAGCAGAAAGCCGGTGCTTTTGTCCAGGCCTGGCCATTCTCTTTGTGGGTGATCATGGGTCGGTCAGCCCCCTTCTCTGTACCTCGTTTTTCCTTATCTGCACGGTGGGAACTCTCCAACAGGCAGTATAGTAGACCCTCAGTATAACTTCTTTCCCCCCTTCCTTAGCTGCTTTCAGAGAGCAGGCATCAGGATAAATGCAACGCTGTGAAAGTGTTTAGACCTGCATATGCACAGTGAATTTTGAGGTACAATTTAGGAGCCCGTGATTAATGACACAGTCTTCCCTTGTCAGGGCCCGGGTTCCACTTCCTGTCCCCTTTGAGAGCTCCTTGAGAACAGCCGTGAGAGGGTCACTGATGTCTGATCACTGATACGGCAGGACCAGGAGCAGGACTCCACATGGCTGCAGGGTCATCCCTGCTGAAAGAGATCTGATTGTTCATGAGGAGAAGCTACCGGGAGTTCGATTGCAGCCCTGTGTCAGGAAAATGGTATAATAACTCTTATGAAAGTCCAAGCAGAAACTCAGATATCATCTGGTGAGGATGTTGCCCGTAGAAACATCACACAGGGGCAGGAGCTCATCCAGGTCATCTTTATAAGGTCCTTTCCAACCCCGAGAGTCCTTGAAAGCAGATTAGAACAGAGATTCCCAGCTCAGCTATTATTCCCACCGCCTGACTTCTTAAGGGCTTTCCAGCTTAGGCCCACGTGAATGTTCCGTGCCAGTTGGAGAAAGCCTGCGCAGTGACATCACACCCTGGCCCATGTTCCCCTCCACGTGGCTCCGTGTTGCCTTCCAGTCTGCCCAGCAAACGTTTGTTTTTTGCAAGGCACATCCTTCCTCCCGCAATTCAGACATTAGCTCCTCTGATAAATGCCTCCCCGGAGGTCACATCCAGAAACTTGATTAGGGCGGTGGGGAGGAGGATGTGGGCTCTGTCAGCAGGCTGGCAGCCAGACAGAGATGTCTGCCCCTCCACTGCTCTCAGGGATATGAGCCTGCCGTTCAGTTCCTAAAACCCAAGGAAATCCAATAACAAGTACAATTTTGAAGTACAGAGTACCATTTTTCATTTATGCTTATTATTGTTTGTAGCTATTTCCCTGAAATTGAAGCAGTTTCCATGGTAACTGAAGAGCTGTCCAGAGTGGCTCCCTACAGATGTTTCTGAAATGGTCCCTTTTCTTTTCCTGGGGTGCCTGCCCGACGTGATGAAATTGGAACGAGTCAGAGGCAGGCCAGCCCACTGTTCAAGCTATAAGCAACCAGAGGGGCTGTCGGCTCCAGCGTGGGCAGCCCATCTCCTTTCCACGCGCCCTGTTCCTGCCAGCATCCTACACATATGCATACAGAACAGCAACTCTCAAGCCTAGGGAAGATTTGCTAAGCACTCTTGTCCCAGAAACACATGAACACTTTGTCATGTTGATCTCCAGCATTCCCAGATCTAAGTATATTCCCTGCACTGAACTTAGACTCAAGACATCTGTGACCTAACCCTGGCTCTGGCCCTAATTCGCTTGGGCAACTTAGGAAAACACATTTAACTTCAATCCTCCTAATGTCTCCCTTTGTAAATAAATCAAAATCTTCATCATTCCTAGACCAATGTTCTAATCAAATGAGGTGACGCATGTGCAAGTGCTCCTAAAAGTCTGCAATGCAACATCTGAAAAAGCAAAGCCAGCTCATATATGCCCCTGCTCTGTAGTCTCTCACCTGTGACAGACATTACTAATCAATCACAGCACTTTTCCCCATTGAGCACAGATGTGACATTGGGATCTTTTATCACCATAGTACAACATGAAGGGATCCACTACTCGTCAGTTAAGTCAGCTTGACATTTATGTAAGGGAGTCACTGTAAAAATAGTTGGCAGAGAACGAGAGCAGCCCATCCGTTATCTCAGCCTTTGTGAGCTCCAGGGGTGGGTGTATCTCTGGGGAATTATCCAGAGAAAGGAATATGGAGGGGAACTGGTCTCCCCCACTTTGGAGTCATGGATAAGGCAGGTTCCCACGGAGGACATCCTGGCCTCTGGTAGGTACTAGGGTCCCCTGAGAGCACAGCCACCCATAGCCTGGGCTGGAGGAGCTCTGTGCACACAAGCTCCTCTGAGGTCATGGTTGAGTCCCACTCCCTGAGGTCTGGACAGAGGAGGGTGAGGATAGACTCAGTGAGCCGTGTAGGGGCTAAGTTTGGTCCTGCGGTCCCCCTAAGGCAGGGTCATCAAACACCAGGAAGCCAGCCGCTAGCCCTCTCCCTGTGGCTATGTGCAGGGGACAGGCTAGCTGGGGACAGGCTGGAGAAAGCCCCTGGGAGTGGAAGGCTGTTGCTTTCAGGAGCCAGGGTTCAGGCATTTCTAAGAATATGAACTTTGGCCCAGAAGCAGGTTCTCTCTGCTCCCCGTCCTGCTGCCCTGCTGCCCTGCATGTGACAGGAGACCTCTCCATGGTTCTGGCTCTACCCTGGGCTCAGCGCAGGTTTTTCCATCCAGATCAGGCAGGAAAGAGACACCACCTTGGCAGTGCCCTGCCAGGGAAGAGTTTCCACTGTGCCCACAAGTGTCCCAGAGGAGTCTGTGTCCTCGAGTCCTGGTCCTGCAGCTGCCACCTCTGCCAGCCTCGAGAAGAGTGCCAAAGTACAGAAAGAGAAAGGCGGGCTCGCTGCAGATGGAAATTCCCAGTGACATCTCCGCAGCAGGTCCTGACGGCCTCTGCCAGCTCAGTCCCGGCCTCCCTGCCAGGTAGCCAGACACCACACTCACTGGGTCTGGGTGCCCAGAAGTTAATTTACTGACAGAAGAATCTAGTTAAGAAGGGCGAACCTGAACTTTACCTGCCCGCCCCTGAGGAAACATGAGGAAGAAAGCAGGATCCTCCCCAAAATCAGCAGAGGAGTGGGCCCCCAGCTGGCACTGCCTTTCAGAGAAGACTCCACAGTCTCAGCCAGACAAGGATCCGCAGGCAGCCGCCATCCGTCTCTCCGAGCCCATCTCTGCTGTGCGCCTCCCAGGAGCCCCTCAGCACCCCAAGGGAACAGGGGTGCCTGGGGGTGGCAAGGAGCCCGAGTATGGCTGATGGGCTGGCCAAGTCACTCAGAGCCCTCCCAAGAGGAGGTTCCATTGAGGTCACCTGACCTTGTGGCAGGCGGGTCAGCAGCCCTGGCTACAGACCAGCTCACTCCCCCTGCCCTCAGCTTGGCTAAGCCAGGAGATCGGATGCTTTGATACAGCCTGTCTCACCACAGAGAAAGCCTCAGCCGTGAGTGGGCAGGCGTGGGTACGTTCCTGCCACCTGCATTTGTAGAGGGTGGGTGGGGTTTCCTCCTCCCCACTGGCGCCTGTCCCTGGTCCTGCGTTCTTCCTGGGACAGAACTCCAGGTTCCTGCTGCCCCATCTCCCCAGAACCCTTTGCTGCTCGGTTACCCCAGCAGCAGGGAGAGACGGCCCCAAGTGAGCATTCGCGCCTGTGATTTCTGAAGCCGCCCTAGTCACATGACCTGGCCTCTCCTCTCTCCAGACGCCCCCACAAAGACCGAAGACAGTCATCCATTGCCCTCAGATGAGAGCATGGCCATGAATTAGTCCCCTGCATTTTTTCTCTATTGCTCCCAGCATGGGGCTGATGTCTTGTTTTATAGGTTGTTTTTTTTTTTTAAGATATTGTTTATTTTATTTTTAGACAGAAGGGAAGGGAGGGAGAAAGGGAGAGAAACATCAATGCGTGGTTGCCTCTTGCATGCCGCCTACTGGGGACCTGGCCTGCAACCCAGCCATGTGCCCTGCCTGGGGAATCGAACCAGTGACCCTTTGGTTCGCAGGCCAATGCTCAATCCACTGAGCTACACCAGCCGGGGCTGATGTCTTATTCTTGAAGTGGGCTGTGGGATCAAGGGATGGCCATCCCCAGATGGCCCCGGAGCCTCTTGCCCCACCTCTGCCCAGACTGGAACGTGCTGCGGCATATCTCAAGTCCCCAGAACTCCCCACTACATCCCTGGCCTTCCCCAAGGTGGGCCTGAGTCCGGGAGGACCAGGGCTCTGCCTCACCTAGCCCTGAGGTTATAGGTTGGGCCTTCTGCAAGGGCTTCAGGATCCAACGAGAAGTCTGCTCTCTAAGGTGAACTGTGGCTACACAGAGCTTCCCATGTTACCCTCCCCTGGCGGGCCCTGTCCCCAGTCCTGGAGGACAGGGTCAGACAGTAGAGGTGACGCACCTGAGAAAGAGAACCAGCTCTGCGAACCCTCAAGTTATGGGGGCACAGAGATTACTCCCCTCCGTTGGCTCAGGTTTCTGTCCAGCGAGGAAAATAACCCAGGCCCTTGTGAGCTCAAGAGATAGTTTTAGGGCTCAGATGAGTCAAGACCTTTGAAAAGATACGTTAACATCAGGCATTTTTGTCACCATTAGTGTGGAAGACTTGGTGGCAGATAGGCTGAGCCCACCTTTGACCAGGCAGCTATGGGGTGAAGGTCATTGGCCCACATTTCCTTGCGCTGCTGCATGGCCCGTGGTGCCAGTAGGCTGAAAAGGCAGGGAGGAGGCTCTGGGCGGGGACCGTGCGCCTCAGAGCTGCCACTGGGCTTGCCTCTGGGCCTGGTAGTCTGGGACATTTTCTAAACCCAAGTATCAGAGCCAGTTTGTGCCTGGAGGTTGGAGCACAGCCTTTGAGCCTGACTCACCTGGACTTGAATCCCACTTCCACCACACGTGCTGTTTAACCTTGGCCGAGTCCCTCCACATCTCAAAACTTCAGTATTCTTGTCCGTAAAATGGGAAGCATGGTGCCAAGCATGCAGGGGCCCTGTTGGAATTAAGTTGAGTGATTCCGCTAAGTTAATGGCCCCGTAGTTGGGGTTACTTGTACCTTTTTCATTTAGAAGGGCGGCTCTCGGTTTACATAAGGAAACGGAAACCCAGAGTCAAGTGCCATAGATTCATTGTACCCAAGCTGCTCAGCGCTCAGTGAGCCCACCAGGTGATTCTTGCCAAGGCGCACGTGCAGGCAGAGGCGGATTTAACGGTGGGCGCACTGGGCGCGCGCCCTGGGCCCCGACTCCTGAAGGCATGTATTTTCATTTTCCCTGTCTCTCTCTTTTTTTTTTAAGGGGCCCAATATTTCCTTCTGTGCCCAGGGCCTCAACTGACCTTAATCCGCCTCTGTGTGTAGGACATTGACCCCAACCGCGCTGTGGCTGGGACAAGAGCACACACAATGCAAGGCCTGGCTGGCCCTCGTTGAGAGCGCGGGCAGCCTGCTCAGTAGGCGCAGGTGTGAACTGAGGGACAAGGGAAATTTGAGACCTGGTCTTGTGGTCTCCTGTGTTGGGTGAGCCGCATCAGCTAAAGGGGCATGCTGGGGCCCTGCAGCCGAGGGAGAGGAGGGGCAGGAGAGGCCGGGCTCTGGGGCGGGCCTGCTCAGCCCCACACTCTGGTCTGTTGTCACGTCAGCCCAGTCCAGCCTCGGCTGCTTCCTGACTTGAAGGAGGAAAGGAGTCCTGAGCAGCTGAGAAGTGAAACTCGGGGCCCAGGACGCCCATCTGCCCTAGGCCTCCCTCCTTGTCGGCTTCCTGAGCTGTGACCTGTAGCTTAGAGGGCTCGGCAGCCTGAGGGAATGGGAGGACCCTGAAGTCTTGCGTTCTGCTGTGGGGGGGAGAACCTTGCACACACAGCTCCTTGTCAGTGGACTCTCCCTACCCCAACAGCTCCAGCAGATGAGGGATAGTGCTTCTCTTTGACAGAAGAGTTTCAGTAGGAAAGTCTTGTTGGCCATTTGGCCCCCTGGCATGGTGGTTTTGTTGTGAGTTTTGCATTCCTCATCCCTCCCCAGTGCTGCCTGAGGTCTGTAGTGCCTGATGGGGAAGTGGAGGAGGAGGGAAAGGAGAACGTTCTGGGGCCTATTGTGTGGGGACGTGGGAGGTGTGAGGGCGTGTTCCCCCAGCCCAGGCCTCGCTGGTGTTTGGAGACCCCTGCCCACCCTGCCTTACCCCTGGCCTCACACAGCCCCCAGCCCAGGCTCAGAGGCCTTCCGAAAGATGAGGGCGGTTCCCCTGGCTTTGGATTTTGGGAAGCCTCAGGCTGGTGCGTGGGCTCCTGAAGTCCCTGCCAACCCCGATGAGGAAGTGGAAAGGAAGCTTTCTGTCAGCCTGTCACAGATTCAGATCAGAATGATGGTGAAGCACTGTTGGCTTGGTTTGGCCCCAGCACCAATGGTCTGAAAGACTCTGTGGAGGATGCAGCCGGCTTCAGCCCTTTTCCCCCTGTCCGCCAGGCCAGTACCCCCCAACACACCCCGCCAAATATGTCATCACCGGCTCCCATGGCTCTGTCTCCCGGTCCCAGAGTGGGGACTCTGCAATGGGCCCCCTTCTCACTGCCCATCACAGGGTCTTCTCTTGTAAAACCCCAAGTCCTGCAGCCTTGCTAAAGCCTCCTGACTTAGCCCTGACGGCTTGGCCGTGTCAGGGGTCGGGCCCCACCTGGGCTGCGCTCCAAGTGAGCCTCTGGGCTCCCTCGCAGGGCCCTCCTCCTATGAGAGCCTGGGGGAGCTCTGGTTGGCAGAGGGAGCAGTCATCAGTCAGGCATGGGGTGGGATCTACAAGGTTTTGTGCCCCTTCTCCCCGCGGGGAAGTAGGACCCATCGTGGCTTTGGGGCCGCCCCAGCTCCCAGGTGGATGTGGTGATGTGTGGGCTGGGTTCTCAGCCTGAAGAGCTGCCTCATTCCCAGTCTGGTCGGACAGGTTGAGGCTGACACACCTGGGAGAATCCAGCATGCAGAAATGTGGGCCTCCCTCGCCGGGTGTGTCAGCACCCCAGGATAGGTGAAGGGAGGGAGCCTTCCTGTGGAGCAGCCTCAGAGGTGGCCCCACCAGGGGCTCCTCCCTGCAGCGCCAGGGTCCCCAGGCAGGAGGCTCCAGGGACCAGGCAGCTCCAGCTGATTCCCGGCTTCCCAGCTGGAAAGGCTGTGACAGAATCCCAGGAATGTGCCTTGAGCTCAGAAAGAAAATTCCCAAAATAACTTCTATAAATACTTGAGGGTAGGGGCAGGGAGGGGGCAGCCCTCAGCATGGCCTGCAGCTGGCCTAGCACAGGGGACTACTTCCCAGAGCAGGCCTCCACCGAAAGGAAGAAGCCGGCAGGCTGGGACCTTCCTGCGGCCCCTCCTATCTGGGGGACAGTGTCAGGCACTGATTTAATGAGGCAGATGATGTGCAGTGGCAGCACTGAAAAATAAGGCAGGACCCTTTTTCTTCTTCATCCCTGTCCCAGACTACAGCCCCTGACCCCACCCTGTACCTCCACAGAGAGCCTGGGCTCCTAACAGAGAGGGTGCCCCTCAGAGGGCCCCCCAGGCTGCCTGTCCGGTGGCACTAAGCACCCACAGGTGCTTCTCGTATACCTGGCTCAAAGCCAGGACCCTCCCACCTGAGCTCTGTTGAGCTGCCATCCTATGGGCAATGGGCAGGCGGGCAGGAGCCAGGGACCTGTCCCTCTCAGCCTAGACGGGAGGACAGGGGTCACATTCAACAGCCCGCAGGAATGGACCATAATGTCAAGGGGATGATGTGGACAAGAGGGACTGTCATCAGGGGAGGCTTACTGGGGAGCAGGGCCCCAGGTAGATGAGATGTGCCCAGATGTTTCCTCCTCCCTGAGATCCAAGAAGGGAGGGAGGAAGGAATGGAGGCAGTTGGGAATTTCCCGGACTTCCCCCACAACACTGCCCCTCCCTGAATGGCTACAGTCAACCCTGGCCCCCTCTTATAGGCACCTCGCACCTCACTTTGTGATCCCTGTGCTCCAGCAGCATAGCTGTGACCTCTCCCAGGCGAAGGTCACCACCAGCAGGTCTGGTTTCTCTGGATTCAGAATGTCCCCTAGCTGGGGTGGGAAGGAGTCTACAGGGACATTTGAATGGAATTGTGTTCCCACCATCTCCCTGGAGACCCATGGAGGCACGAGTGCCAGGAGGGTGACAGCAGGCCCTTGGCAGTGTGGTCTGGGGGCAGAGCAGGTGAGACCTACAGTCTTCCTGGGACAGGCCCTCTCCAGTTGTCAAGCAGCAAACACTCCGAGTTGCTACCAAACATGAACGGGCTGGTGTCTCGGGCAGGTGGCAGCAGATCCTGTTACAGGCCCCAGGCCTCTGGGCCCCAGCCTGACCCCAGCCCGGTGTCTCCTTTCAGGCTCTAAGGTCAGCACCTCAGGGTGGTGGGGACATGATCCAACCCCAGCCTAGCCCACAGTCTCCCTGCACAGAGAACCCTGCCCTCTAGAAAAATCAGCTCTTCCACTCCCTCACCTCTCCCAGGATCTCTGGTCGCCCTGGGGACACTTACACTTGCTATCTGCCCACCATGTGCCCCAGCTACATGATTTCAAATTCATCAACAGCTTATTAGGAAGGACTCTTCCGTTCCCAGTTTATAGATGAGGAAACCGTGGCTCAGAGACAATGGGCCCCTTGCCCAGCATCACTGCACTTGTCGGTGGCAGAGCGGGGGTTTTGTGGCTGTGGAGCCCTGGGCTTGTCCTCTGTATGTCCTCTGTATATGTGCAGAGGAACCTACTACAGACCCTCCAAACAGAACAGCACGCGCTCACACGCGTGCGCTCCCTGGTCAGCCTGCAGACACATCTGGCCCCTTCCCAAACACCCACACGCTGCTTGAGATCAGGGGTTTTCAAACGCATTTTTAGATGGAGCCCTCTTTTCAAACAAAATCTCACGTGGAAGCTCAAGATAGCAGTCTCAGTGTGTAAAAGTCGCTGCGGCCCCGCCCCCTCCCTGGGAGGCTCTGCTGACTGGCCCTTCCCCATCTGTCCTCTGTCGCTCCCCCACGGGCAGCACTTACAGGGCTCAAACCTTCCATTTTTGGTGCTTAATTTTGGTGTCTGGCAGCCTGTCGTCTCGCCTTCCTTCCCTCCTCCCTGTGGGCCCTGTTCCATCGTGAGCTGCTCAGGGTTCAGCTCCCAGGCCCTGCGGGCAGAGCCACTTGGCCTGGAGCCCTGTTGGCCAGACTGGGCACAGCCCTCTGGTCCTAGGCAGCCCTGAGTCAGCACAGCTCCCATCTGGTCAGAGCCGGAGCTGGGGGCCTGCCTGAGGCTCCACCCAGCCACAGCTCCCCTATCCTCCCCTGTCCTCAACCTCATCCTCGTGCTTCCCTGGGGATAGCTTCACCCTGGGTTGAAGAGACGTCTCCTTCTTCCTTTCCTGCCCCCTGGCCCCGGTACTGCCAGCCAGCAGCTCCAGAGAGGGAGAGGCTTTTCCTAGGGCTTCCTGAGCGCCAGCTTTCCCTCTTGCCTAATTGGTCATGTTCCAGGCTCTTTATGAAATCAGGCATGTGCATCTTCCTGAGTAGGTCTCCATAGCAACGGAGGGCCTAACTCTGGGGAGCGTGGTGAGGATGAAAATGTTCCAGCTAAAAATGTAACGTGGCCATCAGTGGGCGGGCACCCAAGAGGGGGCTCCCAGCACATAGAAGGCAGCTCCCCACCCCCACCCCGGCCCGCACCTATCCAGGAAGTGAGCATTGTTCACGCTTTACCTCGTATCTTTGAATGAGAGCAGGCCCCCCTGTGCTGCCATCCCCTGCCACCCTTGAGGGCCGGGACACAGGTCAGTGAGACAGTATGGTGCAAAGCAGCCTTTCTGGGAACAAAGGCTGAAAGGAGACACCAGCCCTTCCCCTGCTCACCCAGTGTGTGTGGCAGTGGACACAGAGGGGCAGGGTGCCAGCTGAATTTCCCAACCCCTTTCTGTAACAATTCCTGTCACTTCCTATATTTCTCTGGGAGCAGCGTTG
>PVJD01017638.1:0-16941 GCA_004026545.1 Mormoops blainvillei | reverse complement strand
GCAGAGCTATTTGGGGCAGGAGACGGATTAAGAAACAGACATTGTTCCCCATGGATCTCAGCGCGTTTCCTTTCCCTTTCGGATTTCAGCTGTGCCCTAATTCTTCCCTGTTCCAGGCTGCTTGCAGCATTTGAGCACAAGGCTACAGAGACTCGGCCCCAGTTTCACGGATTCCACTCTGGACAGGGGTGCGAGGTGGGGCCTGGGACGTGTGTTCCCATAGGGAATTGACCAAATCTCTGACTGTTCGTTTGTCCACGTTGCAGAGAAGGCTGGGCCTAGTCTTCCTGGTCAACATTACCCCACTACCAGGCCTTCTGCTGAGCCCTATCATGACTTTCTGAATTTCCACCCGGCTCTCTGAGGCCGAATCAAGGAGACTGTTGGCTCTGGAGCCACGAGCCCTGGGTATTTAGGAAGATGACCCTGGCATATCAACTATGGAAGGTCCCAGGAGGACACAGAATTCCACTGAGAACGGTTAAATGGTAGCACTTCCATGAAAGGACTAAGAGTTGTGGGTGTCTTAAAGGGACCCACCTTTTTTATTCACTCACCCATTGATGGGCACTTAGGTTATTTCCGTATCTTGGATTTTGTGAATAATACTGCAATGAATGTGAAAATACAGATATCTCTTCAAGATCCTTTCACTTCTTTTATAAATGTATCTGTCCAGAAGCATGATTATTGGGCCACACGGTAGTCCTATTTTTAATTTTTTAAGGGCCTCCATAGTGTTTTTCACCAATTTACATCCCCCTCAACAGTGCACAAGAGTTCCGTTTTCTCCAAGTGCTCGCGAGCACTTATCTCTTGCCTTGATGGTGGCCATTCTAACAGGTGTGAGGGGATACCTCATCGTGGCTTTGATTTCCCTGATAATTAGTGATGTCAAGCATCTTTTCAGGTACCTGTTGGTCATTTGTATGTCTTCTTGGAAAAATGTCTAGTTATTCCACCCAATTTTTTAATTGGATTGTTTGCAAAATGTTCTCCCATTCTGTAGGTTACCTTTTTATTTTGTTAATTGTTTCCTTCCCTGTGAAAAAGCTTTTAAGTTTGATGTAGTCTCATTTGTTGATTTTTGCTTTTTTTTTCCTTTTGTTGTCATATAAAAAAAAAGAAAAGAAAAGAAAATTCACTGCCATGACTAATGTCAAAGAGCTTCTTGCCTATGTTTTCTTCTAAGAGTTTTATAGTATCGGGCCTTATGTTGAAATCTTTGCTCCATTTGGGGCTAATTTTGTAAGTGGTGTGAGATAGGGATCCAATTTCATTGCTCTAAATATGTTTATCCAATTCTTCTGACATAATTTGTTGAGGGGACTATCCTTTCCCCATTGGGTGTTCTTGGATCCCTTGTTGAATATTAGTTGACTGTATAAGCAGAGGTTTAATTCTAGGATCTGCATCCTGTTGCATTGGTCTAGCTGTCTATTTTTGTGCCAGTATCATACTGTTTTTATTACTGAAGCTTTGCAGTATAGTTTGAAATCAAAGGAATATCTTTCCATGTGTTTGTGTCTTCTTCAATTTCCTTCAGCAACATCTTGTCATTTTCATTGTACAAAACTTCTACTTCCTTGATTAGTCTTATACCTACGTGTTTTTATTGTTTTTGATGCTATTGTGAATGGGGTTGTTTTCTTTATTTATACATTAAGGAGGAAACTTCTGAAAAAGTACAGAAATACAACTGATTTCTGTAGGTTGACTTTGTATCTTGCAAACTTTATGGAAATCACTGAGTATTTCAAACAATTTTTGGATTGAGCCTTTGGGGTTTATCTATATACAGAATCATATTTTCTGCAAATAGCAACAGCGTAACCTCTTCCTTCCCGATTTGGATGTGCTTTATTTCTCTGTCTCGCCTAACTGTTCAAGCTCAGACTTCCAGCACTATACTGAATGCGCGAATGGGCGCCCGTGCCTCGTTCCTGACCTCATGGCTCACGCTATGCTGCAAGTCTGATTGTGTTTATTATGTTGGGATGAAAAGGCTCTTCTAATACATCAAATTTAAATTTCCGTATGTCCAAAATAGAGTTGGAAGAGCGTTAAACATTAGGAGAAAAGATTTTGCAGCACATATTAGAGAGAGAGAGCTCTAACGTCGTTAATTTTTTTTTTAAGGTTCTGCAAATCAATTGACAACACCCACTCAAATAGGAAAAAAAAAAGGGAAAACTGTAGGAACAGGTAATTTTCAAAAGAGTAAATAGAAAATGTTACAAATAAGGCTGGGAGTGGGGGTAATGTGTGGTCTTATGCCCAGATACATTTCAGAAAGAGTGGATTAAATGAAACCATTTTCCTTACCTCTTTACCGTGAGATTTCTCAGAACTTTACAATGTAGGCATCCACCGTGACTTTACAAATGGGGTCTCTCTGAACCTTGTCTCACTGCAGCACTTTTTTCTGTGCAGCTCTTAACAGGACAGAGGCTCCACAGAGCAAGCATGGTGAAATGCTGCCTTAACTCATTTGCTCCTCCAATAGCCCTAGAACTTTCCCCACTGAACGAAATCACATAATCTAATACAGCTGACCTAAATGAAATAAGTTCCTTATGCCACTACAATGCCACTGCTTCTCCCAGAGTGTTGGGTTCAAAACTAGATCTTTAATGCCTCAACAAAGGGGGAAGCAGAGAATGGAGAAGCAAAGGCAGTTACTAAATTGTTGCTCCAAGTCCCCTGTACTTCCAGAACTTTGGACTCAGACCCTAAGGGATCATTTTATGTTTTTATTTTATTTTTTACCTTTACTACATTTGATTCATTTTTAAATTTATATTTTATTTTCTTACCTTTACTATGTTTATTTATTTTTAAATTTAAATACATATTTTCATCACCATATATCCCCCCTCACCCTCTTCCACCTCTACCCAAACCCCCCACCCACAATCACCACCGTTGTCCATGTGCACGAGTTCTTCCCCTCCTTTTCTTTTTTGCTCAATCTCTCCCAACCCCCAGTCATCCCCCAAGAGCTGTCAGCCTGCTCTCTATGAGCCTGTCTCAATTTTGCTTATTCAGTTTGTTCATTAGATTCCCCATAAGTGAAATAATACTGTGACTATCTTTTTAAATGACATATGCACTGGCCTAATACATTTACTTTGCTAAATTGATTGTAATGTCCTCATTTCCAGAGGCATTCGCCCAAAGTCAGCACCCCTTTGGGCCTCTAAGCCAGCTCTGCTGGAGCCACGTGGGAGGCTGCAGGCCTCTCCCATCCTCTGCTCTGCGTGTGCCTGGCACAGACCTGGCTCTTCCTGCGCAGGTCCCTTCAGCGCCATGAGAAAGTGGAATTAAGAAGCTGGAGCATCTTCTTTTCTTTCTAGCCCAGAATTGCCCAGCCTGTGACTCCAGCCAAAGCTGATAAAATGCCAGCTGCCGCTGCTTCCGCTGGGGCTGTCACAAACGTGTGGCAGAGCTGATCCCGCGTGACATCACAGTAAGCTTGGGGCTAGAGAGGAAGCAGGGGCCCAAGGTAGCCTAGCTGAGCGGGTCTGCAGGGGGGCTAACGGCACACCTGGCAGCAAGCTTTTGTCCGTGCACTCCCCCTTCACCGGTGACTCTGAGCCTCCTGAGGAGTCAAGTAACCTGCCATCTGCTTCGGTATTAAAGAGCTTTGGGTCTCTGGGCAAGCTTCCGGTCTCTGGAACCAGATCTCGAAGCCTGCTATGACCTGCTAGGAGACTTGGATTTTATTGTGAGGTGAATGCGGAGAGTGGTGGAATGAAAGCAGGTCACACATTCACATGTGCATTAAAAGATTGTCCTGGGGGGAACATGGAGATTATTTTAGAGAGGATGAAACTAGGAATGCGAATATCACATAGGAAGTGGCTCCAATGATACAGGTGAAAGATGGTGGTGGTCTAAGTGGGAACAGGGGAGCTTAAACGACAGACGTTTCCTAGTTCCGGAGGCTGGCAAGTCCAAGATCAAGGTGCTGACAGGGTTGGGTTCCTTCTGAGAGCCATGAGGAAGGGAGGGGGAGGCTTCTCCCTTTGGCAGGCAGGTGACCACCTCCTGTTACCTCTGTGCATGGTCATCCCTATGCATGCATGTGCCTGGTGTCTCTGCCTCCTCTTGGACGGACACAAGTCATATTGAATCAGGGCCCTGTCCTGAGGGTCTTATGTTAACTTCATCACTGCTTTAAAGACCCTATCTCCAAATATGGTCGCATTCTGAGGTACTAGGGGTTGGGACTTCAATACATGAATTTTAAGGGAGACCCAATTCATCCCATAATAGTGAATTATGGGGAAACAGATGCAATTAAGTGATACTAACAAGGGTGAATATAGAAATATTGTGATTGACCAGCTATACAGGATGAGTACGCAGATCTGCTGCATATCCCAAACATTGTACGGGGTATACACGTACTAAAGATGATTGTTCTTGATCTGAAATTCACATGTAACTGGGCATCCTATTTATTTATTTGCTAAACCTGGCAATCTTAATTGGCACTGAACAAGTTTTCTAGTCTGACACCAAAGTTACAGACCTGCTGGCCAGGATGGTGGTAAATAAAGTCACCACAATAATGCCACCCCAGGGGCCTCTGGATGCAGCAGTCCTGGGCAACCTATCTCATCATGTGCCTCCTTTTCTCTTTGAATTTTTACAGATTTCTTATAGAGCTTTTCTCCACACCCAGGTCGCATGTTTGCCTAATTCCAGGGGGAGCCATTCCCATTGTAATCTACAAGAATGGCGCCCCCTGGAGTTGTGTCTGGGCATGGTGACTTCGTCCCCACCCGACCCCCTCTACCCGCTCAGGTACGGTGCAGCCCATTGTTATTGTGAAGAAGCTTGGCAAAGAAATCCCGGGAAGTGAATGAATATTTCACAAGCAGTAGGGCCCACATCATGTGAATAGGAGAGAGGCAGACCCAGGGGGAAATGGGTCTTCCTAGAGGTGGGCTGTGATTTAGTCCAGATGCTTTTCTAGAAAACGAGCGGCAGTTTAGAGTGACTGTGCTGCCTGTCTCCACATGCTGACTGGTGAGATTAGCTGTCATCCTCCATCCTCCCAGGCAGACCCGGGCCCAGGCTTCTCCTCCCCTCCATGCCCCTAGAGCCAACAGGACATGACCAAAGGAGAAGCTGCACGCATTTAGTGGGGGCGGTAGCAGGGCCAGGGGAGGGAGGGAATTGAGCCCTAAGGAAAGCCCTGTGCTTCCTGGTCACGGGACTACGCCAGGGGACCTGGTGTGCTTTGGGACATTTACCCACATGCTGTTAAAGAAAGGTTTAACCTTCGTCAGGGCCAGGATATTCTGTTTGAGAAGGCAGATGGAGTATTACTCAGAACAGGGGCGGGTAGCATTGTCCACGACCACACAAGAGGGGCCCCGCCCCGTTCAGTGGACACCCAGGTGCTGAGGATTGGCTACAGGGAGGGACCATGGTGAGGAGATAGTGGCTGGAACCACACCCTTGGTGTTGCCCCACCTGAGTCATGTGATCTCGTTTTGAGCTTCATAGCTTTACTCACGAACATAATTATCTCTCTTTTGCCAACGAGGAGCCCCCCAGAGCAAGGCTGGTGAGAGTGCACAGGGTGGTTCGGATGTGACCAGTGGGCCCTTTGGGATCTGGAAGGAGCACGTGACTGACTTCCCACCTCTGGGCCTGCCCCAGGGCCAGAAACGCCACCCTGAGGACGTCCTGAGCTCTGCCCCAGTCAGTACGCTGGAAGTGTGAGGCAAACCGGAGGGCCCAAATCCGTGACTGCTGACCCCACCCGCTCATGTAAGGGGAAGCGATGGGCCAGGCATTTACGTCTGTGAGTCTGATCTTTTCGTCTTTAGAGATGGTCAGGGGCTTCTCTGGAGATTTTTGGGTCCTGTGGAATAACCCCTGAAAGCGGTAGGAGCAGGGATTGTCGCCTGCTGGGCTGGGCATGAAGGAAGGTCGGAGCTTCGGAACCCAGACTGTGAGGTCCGCACCGGCAGCCCCAGATCAGAGGCAGCTGCACCGCCACGGGCGCGTGTGCTGGGAGAGGCCTCCAGGCCCCCTGAGCTTCCCCCTGTCCTCCGGGGTCGAACCTGACAGCCCCTCGCTCAGACCTGAGGCACACTTTCCCAGAGGACCGCTGACAGGACAGGCTCTGTTAAAGAGGAGGCATTGGAGCCTTAAATTAGGCTGCTTATTGACAGGAGCAAAAAGCAAGGAGCCCACCGAGGACTTGGTGAAGGGCAGGCTGTGCCCAGGTCGGCGGGAAGGGAATCGTGGGCCAGGCGGCTTCAAGGATGAGGTCCCTCCGTGCAGCCATATTAGAAACAAATGGTAAGAAGAGAAGCCTGCCTGACCTGAGTTCTCAAACACACAGACCATTGTGACATCGCCAGTGGGGTGGCTCTAAGAAGAGAGGCTGTGGCAGTGTCATTGCCCTCAGCCCTGGCCTCCGTCACCTCCTAGGCCAACACCATGCTCCTGTTACCAGTTTTGCTGCTTGTGTCCCAAACCGAGGGTGCACCTTCTGGTATGTTGTCCATTCCTGCGGTGGCCAGAGCAGCCCTCTCAGGCGGGGCTGGGCTTGATGGTGGCCCTGCTCACGTCCTCTTCACCCAGTGGGTGGTGAGAATTAGGGACCAAAGGAGAGAGTCGGTTAGTGAGCTCATTAATTAGCTAATTGGCCACTAGGAGGCTGACTCAGTGAATATTAATGAGCATCTCCTCTTCTGGGAGCTGGACAGGGACTCTGTCCAGAAGCAGGTTTCTCTTCTTTGCACAGGCAGTGGCGGCCTTCACTCTCAGCCTCCCAGGAAATGGAGAGAATGTTCTAGAACAGGTCAGGGTTTCTGGTAGGTTCAGACTCTTTCTGGGGGCCACTGTGGCTTCCCTCATGTATTAGTTTCCAATGACTGCTATAACCAACCACCACAAATGGAGTGGCTTAAACTACACAAATTTCTTACCTTACAGTTAGTTCTGTTGGATGCAAATCCAACCTGGGTCTCGCTGGGCCAAGATCAAGGCATCAGCAGGTCTGCACTCCTGTCCAAGGTTCTGGGGAGAATCTTTGCCTTGCCTTTTCTAGCTTCTTGTCAGGGCTAGAGGTCCTCTGTATTCCTCAGCTGTGGCCCCTTCTTCCGTCTCCAAAGTCAGTGACATTGCACCTCTCTGTGCTTTTTTCCATAGTCAACTCTCCCTTCTCCTGTCTCCCTTACTACCGTTTAGGACCCTAGGGATGACATTGGGCCCACTCAGATTATTCGGGATACTCTGCCTATTTTAAAGTCAGCTCCTCGGCAACTTTAATTCCGTCTCCCAAATCCCCTTTGCCGTATAAGGCAATATCCATTAAAACATGGCCTGATAGGAAACTGATACCTTTGGGGGAATGTTATTCTGCCTACCACTCCCTAGTTGGTGCTGGACAAATATTTTCCTTCATGTTCCCTCAGATGACAGCAGAAACAAGCTCAGTGAAGTGACTTGCCTGAAATCACAATGCTGTGGGGGACAGAGCCAACACTCCTGACCCCAGGCTCTGTGCAACAAAAATAAAGCATCTGTTGGCTTAGCTGTGCACCTGGAGCGCTTTCCTGAGCCAGCCTTAGTTTTTCGGTTTTTTTTTTTTTTTTTTTTTTTTATGTCTATAATGGGTGTACTGATAGCTACTTAGAAGGCTCCAATGAATACTAAATGTTACCCCTTTTCCCTCCCTTCCTCTCCCATTCCACCAGAATGCGGTGAAAGACCCAGTTTTGAGGCAGGACCTCAGTATTCCAGAATCACAGAGGGGATGGAGGCTGAGGTGGGTGAGTTTCCATGGATGGTGAGTATTCAGGCAGGAAACGAACATTTCTGTGGTGGCGCAATCATCAACGAGTGGTGGATTGTCACTGCAGCTCACTGCTTACATAGTGAAGAACTACAGTAAGTATCGAGAGCCCATCTCTTGCTCTGACACTGTCTGCCCCCGGAGCGCCCCCACACTCAGCCAGACCTGATTGCTAAGGGGACCGCTCGGGCTGGTCCGTCCCGAGTTGGACATGGTGACCCTGGGGATGAGCAGGCAGTGAACCTGAGGCTGGAACTCTGCTGTGCCCTCCTTGCGATCACCCGGGGCCAATGACTACGGCTTCCCTGAGATCACACACATTCCTCTCCAGGAACATCTGTGACCTGGTGGAGCTAAAGGGCTCGGTCCACTTACCTCTCCTAGGACAGGCAAGTCCTTCCAGGAGGAAATTTTCCTAACACTGGAAGTCTGGGTTTCCAGGCCCCCTGACAGCCCACTTCCCTGCACCTTGGAGAGATGTCTCTGTGCTACAGGAGCCTGGTGGAAAATCTAGCATTTACTGCTTGCTGATCATGTCCCAGTGACCTCCTGAGCAACTACCACACTATTTAATCATACAACACCCCTGAGGCAGGGAGAATGAACAACCACCCTTTATAGAGAAGGAAACAGAGGTCCAATAAGGGTAGGCGACTCACCCAAAGTACACACCCGGTAGACAGAAACGAGATTTAAATCCTACCCCTAGCCCTTGTGCTTTCTGCTACACCTGCTAAACACCACCTCAAGAAAGTTTAAAGATACACAGCAGACTGACGTTACAGGGGAAATCAAATACCCGGGGACAGTGTCACCACGGCACAACCAGGGGACCTGGTTGCACCTGTCCCCATGGCTATTGGAAAGTTCTTGGCCATCCTGCTTGGAGGGAATTCCTGAATTAACACTGAAGATTCTTTCTGTTTAATCGGGGATGTATTTAGATTAGATTTTGTTCTGGGGTCTCTAAGTGGCTGGTAGACAAATCGATGTGATAATACATTACCTATCCGAGGGCTAGTTTGATTTGTGCCAAGTGGTTTTCTGTGGGCTCCTTGGAGCGCCCGAAGCTAAGTTCTGCCTCTGCGCCCGCAGGCAAGGGTACCTCCTTCTCGTGTTTGGTATGGAGCTGGGCAGCAGTGTTGTCCTCCTTTTCTACCTTTTTAAAATCCTCCCATCTTCTTAGCAACAGCCCCCGTAGAACAAATCATAAAGTCCCCTAGAACTCTATGGGATGTAGGTTTTGGGGGCACAGCAACATCTTTCCCCTCCCACCTTCCCCTCTCTGGTTCTGTGCCACCAGACCAAGAGACCTGAGTGTTGTGCTGGGGACCAACGACTTAGAGAGTCCATCCCTGGAAATAAAGGGGGTCGCCAGCCTAGTTCTTCACAAGGACTTTGACAAATCCAGCATGGACAATGACATTGCCTTGCTGCTGTTGAGCTCGTACATCACGTTCAGCGGCCTGAAAGAACCCATCTGCATGCCCGGGCAGCCCAGCCCCTCCACGTGGAGCAAGTGCTGGGTGGCAGGATGGGGACAGACCAAACCTGGTATGTGACCATGCAGCATCTTCTGAGAGCTGCTGGGGAGCAGCCAAATCACAGGCACCTGAGGAGGAGCCCCTCAATCTAAGGGACACGGGAGGGTGGAACAGAGAGAGGGCTGCGGAATAAGGCGAGAAAAAGACTTGCATTAGAGCAAACCCTGCAGGGCAGAGGCCCCCGGAGGCCCAATCTCAGACTTGCTGGAGGGCCAAGGAAACATCTCCCCAGGACCTCAAGCTGAGAGGCCAGGAGAGCCCCCTGAAGTGTGGTTGTATTCAGCCAGCACAGAACAATCTTGTTTGTTTGTTTAATTGAATTTAAACTCTTCAGTTTGCCAGGAGCCCCTCTACTCTCCACTCTTTCACATCTCCCTTGATTCACACATTGTCGATGTTTCCCACCTGGTTTCTACAGGCATTCAAGATGCCTGCCCTGGCTTAGACGTTGGGTGGTCCTGGAGTGCTGCCCAGCTGCTCTGAGAAATGAATCTGTTGTTGCTTGTTACCTGTTGTTACATTGTTACTTGGCCACTTAGAAGGAGCAGTATCAGGGTAGAAAGGGATTATGAAAGCTTACCTGGATTGTCCCCAAGAAAATGCAACAAAACCAAGAGCAAATAGGTGGGGGATGCAAACAGCCCAGCACCGTCTCAGACCTGAAAGAGCCTCTAGGTCCGTAGGGATGCTTGGCAACGAGCTGGGGTCTGGAAACTGGCAGGTATTTCAGGAGTTCCATAGGTAGAGAGCAACTGGTATCTGATTGATGGGGGCTCCAGGCACTACTCAAAAATTGGAAGTGGAGGGGGACGCCTCCAAGATAAAAAAGTGCTCAATGAGGAGAAGATTTGGAAATGCCTGTGTGGTCAGAGGTAATGAGCTGGAGAGAAATCCTGGAAGCTGGCTGGAGAAGACCTTGGCAAATCCCCTGGAAAGACTTGCCGCCAATCTCCCCTCGCCTGCAGGACCTGAAAGCTTTCTTCCTGCGAGTGTGCCAGGGAAGGGCCGTACTCTCTAATTAAAAAGTGGCAGTAGGCAGATGCGATGAAGAGGCAGGATTGTGCTTAGAAAGGACCCATAGCCAGTTCCAAGAGGTCAAGTCTGTAGGGCTGGTTGGAGTCAAGCGGGATGTCTTCTTGGAAGCAAGGATAAGATTTCACATGAGAGGACTAATTCAAGTAGGTACAGAATTCTTCTGGAAAAACCTAAGGTGGGACTGAGCTCATTGTGCAGGATGACTGGAAGGAAGGCGAGAGTAAGGGACTAGGAGGATGTGAAGGAAGGCAGATGGGTGGCTGGTGGGATGCAGGGATGTTCAGGGTGGTTTAGGGTATAGTCATTGCATAATTGACAAGGGGAATGCTGTCCAGTGACTTTTCTCTGTGGGCCAGGTGACAAAAACTCCATGGGAACTGACCTGATGAAAGTGCCAATGATCATCATGGATTGGGAGAAATGTTCAAAGGTGTTTCCAAAACTTACCAAAAACATGCTGTGTGCTGGGTATGAGAACAGGAGCTACGATGCTTGCCAGGTAACTAGGGGATCTGTCCTCCCTCACTCTCCGGACCCCCAGGGCTGCCAGTGCCAGGGTATCCTCTCCCCACTGGGAATAAACAGGAGTCTGGGAAATGTGTGGGAATCAGGGCATGACCGTGGAAACGGGGACGTGGAGTGGGGTGCTCATTGTCAGGTCCTTAGGACATCAGTGCCTGCCTGGGAGGTGGCACGTGCAACCCTGCTTGCATACTTTAGGTCTTCTCCAGGTCCACCAGGTGAATAGGACTCTGAGACTTTTTCCATCACTGGGACTTGTTAAACAAAAAGCCAAGGAATTTGAGATCCATACAAAGAATAGTTTTTACTCACTAATCTAGCGATCTTCGTTGGGCGCAGTAAGCCCAGGGGATTCAACCATGAATGAGACAGGCTTGCTCACCTCAGGGAGCCCACAGACTCCTGGGAAGACAGGTGGGTAAAGAGCTATCACATCTTGGCTAATGCATGTGGATTTCATTGAACCAAAGTCTGATAGCTTAGCATCTCTTTAATAAAATGAACACAAACATTGAAAAAGAAAACCATTTTTTGATTGATGCTAGGAAAAAACAGAAACAACTCAGAAATCAGCGTCCTCCGGCCCTTAGGATGAATGATGGCGTTTACCTTGAAAGCTCAAAGATGCTTTCTTCACCTCGGGAGCGATCACCCTGAGGAGCTCGCTTTGTCCTGCTCATTGGCTGGATGGGGCACCCGGCTCTGTCACGGGAGGGAGAGTATCTGCCCCTGTGTAAGGTTAGGAGGTTGTAGTCTTCCCTGCCATCCCCTCAGACTGGGGCCTTGGGAGGGAATTGTGGGGCGGGGCGGGGCATGGATGCAGAGGAGACTGAAGAAGGGGCTCTGAGAAGAAAGAGTGGGCTTCAGCAGCGAAGGCACCAGGGTTAGAAGGAGTCCCCACCTGGTGAATGCTGGGAGGACCAGAAAGAGAGAGAGAATCGACGTCCCAGGAACCTTGTGTTTTCCTCACATTCTGGACAATTTAAACATTACAAAACAGAAAGGAGGATTGGGATTTCTGGTTCTGGACCAGATGGATTAGACACATTTCTGCCAGTCTCTCCCACTAAGAACAGCTACAGCACTGGCTCTTATATTATAAAACAAAAATACAGGCTCTGGAAGGTGGAGAGAAGATGGACTGACTGGATATCTAATATTTAAGGAATGACAGAGCAGTGAGTTCCTTGGGTTTTCTTTTGGCCTCTCGTATGTATCAGGCTGGATGCTAGAGAAATCTGCAGCCCAGAAATGTCAATGGGCACAGGCGAAATACAACCAAAACAAAATGAAAACAAGAATACCGTTCTCTGGACCGGGAAAGGGGCAACAGAGCAAGGTAGGAACACTCTGACCATAAACATTCTGCTCCGGCAAAATACCAGGAAAACCCCACAGCCCTCTCTACCCCATCCACCAAGGCCAAGTGGGCAGCCTTGACGCCCCCTTTCGCTGCCTGCCATGGTGGTGTCTGAGCAGGGGGAGTGGAGAGCAGGACTTTGACTACCTTGTAGTAGTAATGAGCCACCCTCTGCCCCGCTTGTTGTCAATGGAAGCCCCCTGAGGACCTCGGGCTTCCACCCCACCTGGGTGTCCCCGGGCCCTCCTGACCGTCCCCTTGGTGTCATCGCTGGCCTGAGTGGGCAGGCTGGACTCCTACCCCAACCCAATGATACAGTTAGTATCCCCCTCCCCAACTTCAGTTTCGCAAGAGGCCTGTTAAAACAAGATTTAAATGAGGGCTAGTCTTGTAGCCTAACCCTCAAGGCAAATACTCAAGATAAGGTCTGTCATGACTGGGATAGAGAGCTGCACTAATATACGTGGATTCAATTTATGGAAGCATAAGGGAAAGTAAAGCTGAAAACCTGAGTAAAGAGTTCTTTTTTAAAAAAAGAAAATGAGAACCATTAATTCCTAGAATAAGTTCAATTAAAATTCAACTCAAAATGGATCATGTACTTAAATGCAAAGCTATAAAAACTCTTAGGAAGAAACAGAAAATCTTTTTTTTTGTTTGTTTCCAAGCTGACGGGACTTTAAAATTGTCCAACCAGTCTGGAAAACAGTTTGCCAGTTTCCTAACAAAAACTGAACGTGCTCTGGCCACATAACCAGCAAATACTACTCTTAGGCATTTATTGCAGAGAAATGAAGGCTTGTGTTCACACCAAAACTTGTACAGGAGTGTTTATAGCAGCTTTATTCATAATACCCCAAAATTGGAAACAAATGTCCTTCAAGACGTGGATGGTTAAATAAACGGTGGTACCTCCACAACACACGATACCACTCAGCTATGATGAGAAACAACTAGTGATACAACAGGGTGGGTAGATCTCCAGAGACTTATGCTGTGTGAAATAAGCCTGTCCCCTAAGATCCCACACTGCGAGATTCCATTTACATAACATTCTTGAAACAGCAAATTTATAGAAATGGAGAACAGGTTAGTGGTTGCCGCAGGGTTTAAGGAAGGGCTGGGCGTAGGGAGGAAGTGGATTTGGCATAGAAAGGGCAACGCGAGGGATCCCTGTGTTGATGGAAATGTTCTCATATTTGACTGTATCAATGTCTATATCCTGGTTGTGCTGTTGTACTATAGCTTTGCAAGCTATTGTTCTGGGGAAAAACATGAAAAGGATACAGGGGATCTCTCTGTATCATTTCTTACATGTGCATATGAATCTACAATTACATCCAAAATAAAAAACAAAGACAAACCTTCCCCAACACAGCTGTTGAAGGAAGATGTCAGATCATAGCCTTGCCATAGACCTGGGGGGCAACCAGTTTCTATTGGAGCAGGAGACAAAGGGCCCCACATAGCAACAGAAAAGGAGAAGCAACATTGAATAGACACTGTGGTTAGAAAGAGAGCATTCCAGAGAGAATGGGAGGGGAAAATCACAGAGGCTTGAAACAGTATCATGTGTCTGGGGAAGTTCCAATATTTCAGAAGCCAGAGGTGGCAAGAGATGAGTGTGGAGAGGTGAACAGAGCAAGTGAGCGAGGCTGTCCCAGGTGTCACTCCTAGCGCTCACCCAAGATGCAAGGGTCAGGCCCCACCCGCACTCCCACCTCTCCTTTCCATCTCTGTGAGCCAGCGCCGTCCCATAGTCAAATGGCCAAACCAACTGCGGCAACATTTAAAATAATCAGGTGCCATGTTTGGTGACATTTTCTGTACCCTTTGCTTCGATGGCTGGAGTTAACCCTCTGGAGTCTCAGTTTTGTTTCAATCTCCCCGCTATCAAGATGTACTTTAATGAAAGCTTCTAAAATTAATCCTCTATTACTTAAGAGTGCGATAAATGTGCTGTTATAGGCTTAAGCCTTTTTATTTTTAAGTTGTGAAATGAAAAGCTTTGCTCTCTGTTTAGAGAGCTTCCTCGTGTCAACAATAAGCTGACAGTTATCCCGTCAAGGAAATTTTTCTGAAATTATTCAATATTATCATCACTTAAAAAACAAAGGAACCAAGCAGAGAGTCTCCTAGGGTTTAAAAGTAATTGTCCTTAGCAATAAAATCACACTTTTAAATTTAGTGAACTTTAAAAAAGCATGAATCACATAATTAAGGTAAATGATCATTTTATATTGATAACATTTAAATATGTTCAAAATAATAGCAGTAAGATCATGCTAGGTTTAATATACGAATTAAAAGTAAATGTAAAAAGGAAAACAATTGGATTTTTTTGGTTCACTTTTCCCAGAACTTTCCTTCTTTGTAATCCCCTGACTAAGGTTATACTATGAGAAGAAAAGTTCAGTTTTAAAAATAAGCATGTTTCAGTGGCATAGTCAAGCAAACTATAAAATCAAATATCCCCCCCCGCCCCAAGCTAATAACACAATGCTTTGGTGAAGGACCAGAAACCTTCTGGAGCAACAGTCACTACAGTGGACCCCACCGTCTGCTACCTGCGTCCCCAACACCCGCAGATGTTGTTTTATCCACATGTGAATTCCCAGGGCCTGGTGCAGTGCTCGGCACATAAAAAATGCTCAACAAATGTTTGTCAAATACTCAGACCTTCCAAGGAACCCAGCAACTCTCTGTCAGCAAACCAGCCCCAGAGGAGGGGACGCCTGCGAGAGGTCCTGAAGGAGGCCGAGATCTGCAGGGACAGAGCAGGACACCAGCTGGCAGCCCACTGGGCTGTCGGGCAATTTGGTTACGGGGCTGTCAAGCTGAGTTGGATTTAGACTGAACTACTTGTTCTTAAAGATTTTTTTTTTTTAAGGGCAGTTTTAGGTTCACAGCAAAATTGAGAGGAAGGTACAGAGATTCCCCATACACCTCCTGCCCCCACACATGCACAGCCTTCCCCACTATCAACATCCCCATGAGCATGGTTACATGTGTTGCAATTGCTGACCCTACATTGACACACACCATCATCCAAAGTCCACAGTTTACATTAGGGTCACACTCGTCATTCTGTGAGTTTGGACAAATGTATAATGACATGTTCCCATCGTTAATTACGGTGGCATAAAGAGCAGTTTCGCTCTCCTGGGGTACTTTCCAGGGTGTTGTCTTGTGTGCATCCCCCACGGCAATTGCATGAAAGCTTTACTTCACTCCACAGAATCTTAGACTTTGAGAATCAAAGACGTTCAAGGCTGAAAAGGGATGTAGAAAAGTATTTAATCAAAACTGTTTCACAGACGAGAAAACACGGTTATTTTAATCATCAATCATTTCTTTTGCTATCTGAGTGGATCTGAAGCGGTGTGATAACTTCACAGCTCTTTCACCCGTATTCAATAATTTCATTTCCTCCACTATCCTGCAAGGTTGGCTGGGTAGGCGGGTCTCACTCTGCCTGTTTAAACAGATGAGAAAACAAGGACTTAGAATTTCAGTGATTTCCCTTTAGTCCGGGGACGTGTGGGCTCAGGCTGGAAACCAGGTCATCAGCTTCTATCCAACACCCCCTCCGAAAAAAACAGGAGTGACCACATGGTGTAATCATCTCATGGTGGTGAACTTGGGAGGCTCTTGCGGTCAGTATGTTTCTAACCAGACAGGTCCTTGACTACCAGCCTTAGTCCTTGGAGGAAAGTCTTTAGATGGGCTGTCATCGGTAATGGCTTCTTACTGGCTGAGACCAGTTCCTCCTTTGGGGCAATCTTTGCTTTCTTTAAGAGGAAGAGAAAAAAATGCAAAGGCTTTGTGCATAAAAGGACAAGTATTTACAGATGTTCCTCTTGGGTCTTTGCAGTCCATGAAGGGAATCTCTGTTTCCTAAATGTACAAGTAATGTTTGTCATATGTAAGGGTCAAAAAATAATACTAACACATTTCTGGAGCAGTTACCATATAGCATTTACTGTGTGCTGAGTGATTTATAGATTTTTAAAATTTCATCTGCCAACAATCTTGGGAAGTAGTTGGTATTATCTTTATTTTAATGACATAGAAATCGAGGCTTATAAAAGATTATTTGTTCAAGGACAGTTCTCTCCTTGTTATGTAAGGAAATAGTCAAGGCAACATATTGATAAAACTTTTATAACATTCATACCTTCATAAAATAGAAGGAATTTATAAAAACCTCATTATGGAAGGGGCTATTTGAGCAGAAATCCTGTCGATTTGGTTCTTGCCCTGTGACTTTGAAACAGAACTAGTGCAAAGAAAAGCACCCATCCACCAAAACACAGACAAGGGTTAGAGGCAACGCTTGTGTTGGGAAAGGTCATTCCGGTTCGGGCCCACGCTTACGGAGTGGTCTGTAAGCTGTCTCGTGTTGTCTCGTTTTGGTTGGCTTGTTTTGTTTCAGATTCCAGAGCTTCTGACTTGCCAAGACGCACAGAGCCAGCACCCACTCTTCCCCCAGCCCCTGCACGTTCCCTCCGTCTCCTGGCTCCCTCTGCAGATGGAGTTATTTCTACCAGGCCCTTCCTCCCCCTCCTCTTCCTCTTCCTCCTTCAGTCCCGTCTGATCCACTGCCCTTGCCCTGCAGCCCACGGTGCCGGAGGTGACCTGGCAGCAGCACCCCC